>CM044564.2:2080239-2182739 GCA_024416835.2 Perccottus glenii
TTATCTGAGGTTATAAAGCTAAGACAAGGAGGTAAAGAGTCCAGGTTAGCTAACGTTAAGTTAGCAGAGAGTGTGGTGTGGCCCAGAGAGATTCAAACACACTGACACACTAAAGAAAGGAGCGTACACAAATAGAAACAATGACGTCTTACAATTTGGTTATACTGAATTTTTTATAATAGCTGTCACACTGGTTTACAGAGTCATTGGATTAGTGAATGTTGCACGCTGTCTGCAATATAAGAGATTGTTTTTTTTACCATGTAGCAACGTTCTCTACATTTTTACGATTTCACAGCCCATGTGCGTTTTTGTGATTTAGATTTTTACTATTGATGAGTGACAACACCTAGTCAGAAGCAGTACGTTGGTGCTGTACATTGATGAGGATCAATAACAGCATTGTGTGCTGTTGTACATGGCATTCATAACATATGTCACAACACTGTCACTTATGCATGGTTTAATATAAAGTCTATCTCTGACAAAACGCATTTACTTTTTTGTGGTGTTTTAGGTTCGGCTGTTCATTATGGCAGACCATAATGACATCAGCCTGACCCCAGAAGAGCGCGTCAGGGCTTTGACCAAGAAAGGCAGCTCAGTTGAAGTTAATGATGACGTTCCACCTCGACGGTATTTCCGCTCAGGCATGGAGATGATCCGCATGGCAAACGTGTACACGGATGAGGGAAACATTGAGCATGCCTTCATCCTCTACAATAAGTACATCACGTAAGTGGTCAGGGCTCAGTGGTAGACCCGTCGCCCTATAACCGGAAGGTTGGCGGTTCGATTCCTGCTCCACAGTTCATACTGTCGTTAACCCTCCTTGCCTCCAGTGTTTGTGGCACTGGTGTGTGAATGGGTGAGAATGTATGGTGGTGGTCTGTAGGCGCAAAATGTCTGCCACGTCTCTGTGTTGCTACAGATGTAGCTTACCACCATCAGTGTGTGACTGTGGAGTGAATGAATAATGGCTATGTAAAGTGTCTTTGGGTATCTTGAAAAGTGGAAAAAGCTATATAAGTATTATACATTAATGAGAATGTAATAAAGCTTCTAATTAAAAATGTTGTGTTTAAACAAACATCTGTCAGATGTTGAATCTGACATGTTGAAGGTTCAAAAACCTGTAGTTAAATTTTACCTATGGGACATTTCCACTAGAGGGGAAAGTGGAGTGCTTTAGAAAAGATTTATGGGTTTAAAACAAAAGAACGTCTAAGTCAGAGATAGCCATTGTAACATAAACTGTGTCTCTTTGCCAGTAAAAAAAATGCACAGCCCTCTGTGCTCTGTGGTTTAGCTAATCTAAGCTGAATACATCTAGCAATGGCCCTATAAATCACACTGTATGTTTTTTACTTTTTATATATTATTTTAAATGAGGCTCTTGATTATAGCAACTCTTAGTAAGACGTAAACACAAATCAACAACCAAACCAAAATCATGTGGGCAAAACTGAACATTCACTACTGTTTCCATTGGATTTAGCGGGTAAGTTGCTGCTAATCATCAGGCTTTGATTAATTAATCTTATGCAGATGCGCAGCCAAATGCTCAAGCCAGCTCTACTCTGAGCTCCGCTTGAGTGGACGAGTTCCTCGCCTTATATAGGGAGTGCCCAGCCACCCTCTGGAGGAAACTTATTAAAGCTGCTTGTATCTGAGACCTTGTCCTTTCAGTCATGACCAGAGCTTAGGTGAGAGTAGGAGTGTAGAGTGACCCATTAATCAAAATTTGACATAATTTCTCTAAAATAAATGCCGGCATTGTGAAATATGTGAAATATTATTTTGTTGCTGTTATAAGAATTCTTGTAAGAATATTATTCTACTTGCATAGAATGTTATCTTGTGTTTAAACATTCCTCGTGAATCCAAACAGTGGTTGTTTGAATCCACTTTCTCCATTATTAATCAAAACCAAACCAGAAAAATACATAAATGTTTCTTTTCTTTACTTAGGTTCTGGTAACCTGGTTTTCTTTTAAATATGAGCTTATGGCCCAACTATAAAGTTATATTATCTTTATAAACTTACTCTGCGCAATTCAACTTTAAGACACATATTTAAATTCTTCCAATTACAAAGTAATCATTTTCATTCTTTTATTGGCGTTATACCGTGTGTTTGAACCACACTGATATTAAGGACCTCTATTAGTTCTCGTACTAAATAGATACACAACATTGTTTAGCAAAACATCAATCACTAATTCTATTTTAGATCCAAGTGTTGGATCTTTAACTTCTTCAAACCTTTAATGTTCACATTTCCATGTCACATAAAATACAAAACCAACTCTGTTCTTTAACAGAATACTCATTATTTTTCTCATAAACCAAAATCACATTCTTCTCTGTAGATGTGTGTCTCATGTGTCTGTGTTTGTGTCTGTGTCTTTATGTGTCTTTATGTGTCTTTACGTGTTTATGTACCTGACCTGTTGAAGCGGTCAGTTCATGAGGTCATTCCCTCGTCTCTCGTCTGGACCCAGTTTCGACCTCCTCCTCCTCCTTCTCTCAGTGCCCTCTCGTCTGTCACGCCCACCTCCACCTCGCTCTCGTCTCCAATGGCAATTGTGCATTTTTCCTCAGAGAAATACATTACATTCATATTAATTTCAAGTTTCATCCAATTTACAAACACACTTTACAAATACCTGTTTGGTCAATCTCAATAGATCAAAATTTAAAACAAATAAACGTTTGTCTGAATTTGTTTATCTTACAGCTTCCGTGTTTGCTTTTATTTTTTTTTTCAGCCGAAAAAGGAGCAGGTGGGGTGCAGAGGAAGTTTTGGAGAGGGCACTGTTGTCCGAGCGGAGGGAGGCCGAGACCTAGAGGCTCCCAGAAAACATTTATACAAAATACAAATGATTAGTGTTTTGAAGTACATTTGTGTACTTCTTTTAAAATCTCTTCTCTGCTTCTGTTTTCTCAAACTAGAAAAACTTATGGAAGCTACCTTTCTCTTTCATGTTGTTCAAACTTTCTCTAAACAAAAAAAAACATTACTTTTGTTCAGATTCACATCATTAGACTCATTCTTCATCCAACAATGGCCCATTCATAACACATTTATTCTCTCAAACACACCTTTTATCTTTAACTCTTTAGGTCAACAGTTCTCAGTATAAGCCCCGTCACGTCTTGTGGGCTTTTTTTCTCTCTCACCGCTTCACATGCAGTGAACATTTTTTCATCAAAAGCCTCTCACTTCTAGTGGGCTTTAAAATCTCACCGCTTCACCAGGCCTACGTCTTCCTATACGTCACGTCCAACGCGACTGGACTCCAATCTCACCATTAACCATAGGCTTCGGCAGGGTCAGCTCGAGCTACCTGTGCATATCCCACACTTCTAATGTGAATGTTGCACGTATATAGTTAGTTAAATGTATAGTTAGTTAGTTAAATGTATAGTTAGTTGGTTAAATGTATAGTTAGTTGGTTAAATGTATAGTTAGTTATAGGGTTGGGCGATGTCATCTAAATTGGCAGCTGACGATGTGTACAGTAAAACATCGCGATGGACGATAATATCGTCCTGGGGGGGACTTTACTCAACTAATGACTCATCCGCGCTTTACAAAAGTTTGCATGTAAGAGAGTATGTGAGCGGCGAGATTATGAACGGAGTGAGGAGCAGATTTTTTAAAAGTCGGAGCGTTGTGGTTTTCACTCGCTCTCGCTCCACTGCCGCTCCATCACGAGTACAATTCATGCCAACGGGCTGGCACATAATAACTACATTTTAGCCAGAACTAGAGCTTAGGTCGGCTCAAAAAAAATCAAGCCCGACCCTACCCGAGCCCGTGCACCCGAGAGACCGGCCCTGCCCTACACCTTAACTTTAATTATGAGCACGAGTCCTATTTAAACCCAACCATTTTTTAATACGTGGGCATTCTGAGGAGAACGAGCCTGTAATGACTAATGAGCGAAGCCGGTGTGACTCAGCTCAATAATCCGCAGGCGCGCGCTCATGAACCCACCTGTAAAATGATGTTCGTTCAAATCCAGCTCAGACATGACATAAATCTCTAGCTTACTATACTTGTTGTAGCCATTAAACAATGTTTTTTTTCTTTCATATTTATGTTTAAATATTATATTATTTTTAAATTTCATCTGATTATGATAGACTATAAGTGCAAAGATGCGAGTGGGTCAGAAATGATTTTGGTGGTTATATTTAGTTTAATATTAAGTTTTGTTTTGTAAAAAGCTTTTCTTTCGTTTTGTACAAATTGTCTCTTAATTTAAAAAGGTTTCTTCAGCCAATTGCATTTATTTAATAAATAAGAAGCAAATAAGTAGACTATGAGGTCGTGGCGATCGCTTTCATTGCTCATGAACTGGAGCACGTCTCAAATAAACTGAAACTCAGCAGGTTTGCCTTACAGACATGAGAAATATGTAGCCTCATATGTGTAGAGACGAAAAGATTTAAATAAGCATAGTGCAGTGTTCAGAACTCACACGGTAAACAACCAGCTTGATACAGATGGATCACTACTTTAGCAGTTAGCCGCAAATTTCCTCAGAGCGAAGATGGAGCAGTGTTTCTGATATCAGTGAGCGAGGAGTGGAGCGGGAGATGGTAAACCTGGAGCTGGAGCTGGAGCGGAGTGATTCTTGAATGCATAGAGCGTGGAGAAATTGCCGCCGCTCCACTCACATACTCGACTCGCAAGACTCGCAGCGGGGCGGGGCCGATGGACGATGATGTCGTCCATCGGCACAACCCTAGTTAGTTAATATCTCAACTGGAAACACAGCTTGTATGACATCCTTCTTTACATAGTTGAAGGATGCACCGTAAGCTTTATCAGGCATTACCTTTACTTTCTAGGCTTGAAGCCGAAGAGGTCTGTTAACTAAACTAGTTTCAAGCTTTTACTGTTGCACTGAACTTTTCAATAATCTTCTCTTTCAGACTGTTTATAGAGAAACTTCCTAAGCACCGGGAATATAAGACAGCCAACATTCCGGAGAAGAAGGACACACTTAAGGTGCTTAAAGTGCAATTTATATATTTTTTGCATATTAAGTAAAACTACCATGTGCAAACAAATTATGATTTTTCCTTCTCTAGAAACTGAAAGATGTTGCATTTCCTCAAGCAGAGATCCTGAAAAAAGCTCTTTTGAAGAGATTTGAAGTAGAATATTCACAATATCTGCTCAAGAAGGTAACATGTTGTCTCCAGTTAGACAAATTAAAAAAAAAAAATTATATATACTATACTACTATATATATTTGGGCCCCCTTTGGGAAGGGGAGTCTGGATGGGTCTACTGAAGGATATATGTTTTAAATAATTTTCTGAACTAAAAATTTAATTATGCTTTCTCTGAATGAGGCTGAAACAGAACAGACTATTTTTAGTTCTTTTTTAAGAATTGCCTAAATGATTTAATAAGCTAAATTTACACTAGTTTTACAATTAAATAAGACTATAAAACAAATATCCTTTTTTCTTTTAAATAATTAAAGCCCTTTAAAAATCAACATTTCTTGACAGATACACACGTGGACAAAATTGTTGGTACCCTTTTGTCAATGAAAGAAAAACTCACAATGGTCACAGAAAAAACTTTATTCTGACAAAAGTAAAAATAAATAAAAATTCTATGAATGTTAACCAATGAAAGTCAGACATTGCTTTTAAACCATGCTTCAACAGAATTATTTTAAAAAATAAACTCATTTAACAGGCCTAGACAAAATTGTTGGTACCCCTAACTTAATATTATGTTGCACAACCTTTTGAGGCTATCACTGCAATCAGACGATTCCTGTAACTGTCAATGAGACTTCTGCTCCTCTCAGCAGGTATTTTGGCCCACTCCTCATGAGCAAACTGCTCCAGTTGTTTCTGGTTTGAAGGGTGTCTTTTCCAGACGGCATGTTTCAGCTCCTTCCAAAGATGCTCAATAGGATTGAGGTCAGGGCTCATAGAAGGCCACTTTAGAATAGTCCAATGTTTTCCTCTTAACCATTCTTGGGTGTTTTTAGCTGTGTTTTTGGTCATTGTCCTGTTGCAAGACCCATGACCTGCGACTGAGACCAAGCTGTCTGACACTGGCCAGCACATTTCTCTCTAGAATCCTTGATAGTCTTCAGATTTCATTGTACCCTGCACAGATTCAAGACACCCTGTGCCAGATGCAGCAAAGTAGCCCCAGAACATAACAGAGCCTCCTCCATGTTTGACAGTAGGGACAGTGTTCTTTTCTTGATATGCTTCATTTTTCCGTCTGTGAACATAGAGCTGATGTTCCATTTTTGTCTCATCTGTCCATAGGACATTCTCCCAGAAGCTTTGTGTCAACATGTAGTTTGTCATATTCCAGTCTAGCTTTTTTATGATTTGTTTTCAACAATGGTGTCCTCCTTGGTCGTCTCCCATGTAGTCCACTTTGGCTCAAACAACGACGGATGGTGCGATCTGACACTGATGTTCCTTGAGCATGGAGTTCACCTTGGATCTCTTTAGAAGTCTTTCTGGGCTCTTTTGTTACCATTCGGATTATCCGTCTCTTTGATTTGTCATCAATTTTCCTCCTGCAGCCACGTCCAGGGAGGTTGGCTACAGTCCCATGGATCTTAAATTTCTGAATAATATGTGCAACTGTAGTCACAGGAACATCTAGCTGCTTGGAGATGGTCTTATAGCCTTTACCTTTATAATGCTTGTCTATAACTTTCTTTCTATTCTCCTGCGACAACTCTTTCCTTCGCTTCCTCTGGTCCATGTTGAGTGTGGTACACACCATGTCACCAGAGAACACAGTGACTACCTGAAGCCCTATAAATAGGCCCACTGACTGATTACAAGATTGTACACACCTGTGATGCTAATTAGTGCACACACCTTGAATTAACATGTCCATTTGGTCACATTATTTACAGTCTTTTCTAGGGGTACCATCAATTTTGTCTAGGCCTGTTCCATGAGTTTATTTTTTAAAATAATTCCGTTGAAGCATGGTTGAAAAGCAATGTCTGACTTTCATTGGTTAACATTCATAGAATTTTTATTAGACCCGAGCCGGTGATAACCGGAAGGGTCTATTATTTTTGATAGCGTCCGTTATTATTATTATTAGACCCGAGCCGGTGATAACCGGAAGGGTCTATTATTTCTGATAGCGTCCGTTATTATTATTATTCTTCTTCTGCTCTTTGAGGGCAAATTTGACCCCTGAACATGCACGAAAACTCAGGAAACTTTGCCCAAAATTCAAGCCCGAAAAATTTATTGAAATGAAGTCCAAGAAAAATATGAAAAATGACTCAGTGGCGACCCTGGAAAAGTCAAAATACATTGGGCCTATGGAAAGTGAAAGTAACTTTTTCCAACGTAGAAAATGAAACTTGGTACATCCATAGGACACCTTAGGGCAAATATAAAAGTCTAGACAGCCACACCCTAAAGTCAACAGGAAGTCCGCCATGTGGGGTGGAACGCGCTGCCACTAAAATCGCACTCCTCGCGCAAAAATGATTCAACTCATCGTGTTTTTATCTAAATGGCCCCAAATTTGGTGAGTATCATCTAGACACAGTTGTCAACCAAAGTTATAACTTTGTTGTAGATATCTTATCGGGATGGGTGTGGCAAGCCTGTAACGAGGTGGCCATTTTTGTGAAAATAAAATGTCTCTAACTCTCTAAACGCCTTCTCGGATCAAGTTGGACCCAAAAGGCGTTTGTGCACATTCATGACCTGAACACAAAAATATGTAAATAAAAGGGTTATCTTTAGAAATGGCTCTCCAGCGCCCCTACAAACTTATAATGGGAGCTTAGAATTTAGTTTGTCATAGAGACTTCAAATTTGGTACACACATCTCTTATGTCATGACGAACATAAAAGCCAATGACAACCACCCCTATCTATAAATGTGTTGCCATAGCACGCCCCAAATATGTGGACAAAGTCAATGGGAAGTGAAAATTTTAGTTTATCATAAGCAAATGAAACTTGGTACACACATCCAGTATGGGCTTATGAACAAAAAGCCAATGGTGACCACCCCTATCTATAAATGTGTTGCCATAGCAACGCCCCAAATATGTGGACAAAGTCAATAGGAAGTGAAATTCTTAGTTTGTCATAAGCAAATGAAACTTGGTACACACATCCAGTATGGGCTTATGAACAAAAAGCCAATGGTGACCACACCCTATCACACACGGCGGCCATTTTGAATTGAATATCTGATTTGCCTTAGAATACACCTCTCTTTAAAAACAGTACTTTGTTTTTCTCGCCTTAGCCCAAGCATAATCTATTATTTTCAAAAGTTCAGACAGCTCCCAGGAAAACCAGGGATTGTGGAGGCCTTTAACTCTAAATTACAAGGTGGTGTAGCAGGACGCAGGAGTAGCACAGGCCCGAGGTGATGAAGCAGGATCCAGCCAGAAGAAGATTCAAGCAGTAGCACAGGCCTGGTTATTTGACATTACTGTGAAGTTTACGCTTTAAAGCACAAAATGCAATCCTCCGAGTGCCTGTGTCCCGGTCTCAAGGGAGGCGAGGGTCTTTTTTAATTAGGCCCGAGCGGTGATGGCGGGAGGGCCTATTGTTTTGCTCGATTTTTTTTTTTTTATTATTTTCTTCCGACCCAATGATCCTAAATTTGACCCAGTGAACATGCACAAAAAAGTCACTTTATTGGTCCCAAAATTCAAGCCCGCGAAAAATTTATGTAAATTTGAAGTCGCAAAAAAAAATATGAAAAATGACTCAGTGGCGAATTTCTACAAAAGTCAAAATACATTGGGCCTATGGAAAGTGAAAGTAACTTTTTTCCAACGTAGAAAAATGAAACTTGGTATATCCATAGGACACCTCAGGGCAAACAGAAAAGTCAATGACAGCCACACCCTAAACTCAACAGGAAGTCCGCCATGTGGTGAAACGCGCCACTAAAATCGCACTCCTCGCGCAGAAATGATTCAATCATTGTGTTTTAATCTAAATGGCCCCAAATTTGGTGAGTATCATCTAGACACGTGTGCCAACCAAAGTTATAACTTTGTTGTAGATATCTTATCGGGTATGGGTGTGGCAAGCCTGTAACGAGGTGGCCATTTTTGTGAAAATAAAATGTCTTAACTCTCAAACGCCTTCTCGGATCGAGTTGGACCCAAAAAGGCGTTTGTGCACATTCATGACCTGAACAAAAATATGTAAATAAAAGGGTTATCTTTAGAAATGGCTCTCCAGCGCCCCTACAAACTTATAATGGACCCAAGAATTTAGTTTGTCATAGAGACATAAAATTTTGTACACACATCTCTTATGTCATGACGAGCATAAAAGCCAATGACAACCACCCCTATCTATAAATGTGTTGCCATAGCAACGCCCCAAATATGTGGACAAAGTCAATGGGAAGTGAAATTTTAGTTTATCATAAGCAAATGAAACTTGGTACACACATCCACCATGGGCTTATGAACAAAAAGCCAATGACTTAAAATACACCTCTTTTTAAAAGTACACAGAAAAAAGCTGCTTCATTCCACAGACACCAAACTTGGGCAAAATGAGCTAAACACATGTATGTAAAAAAAGACAAGTGTTTTCTAGACTTTTTGCTCGAGTTATATTTTTTTTATTATAAATCGGTATATATTTTTTTATTATAATTTTTCTGCAAAAAAATTTATGAAATGAAGTCCGCAAGAAAAATATGAAAATGACTCAGTGGCGACCCTGAAAAGTCAAAATACATTGGGCCTATGGAAAGTGAAAGTAACTTTTTCCAACGTAGAAAAATGAAACTTGGTCTGCTCTTTGAGGGCAAATTTGACCCCTGAACATGCACGAAAACTCAGGAAACTGCCCAAAATTCAAGAAAAATTTATAGAAATGAAGTCCGTAAGAAAAATATGAAAAATGACTCAGTGAAAAGTCAAAATACATTGGGCCTATGGAAAGTGAAAGTAACTTTTTCCAACGTAGAAAATGAAACTTGGTACATCCATAGGACACCTTAGGGCAAATATAAAAGTCAATGACAGCCACACCCTAAACTCAACAGGAAGTCCGCCATGTGGGGTGGAACGCCACCACTAAAATCGCACTCCTCGCAAAATGATTCAACTCATTGTGTTTTTATCTAAATGGCCCCAAATTTGGTGAGTATCATCTAGACACGTGTGTCAACCAAAGTTATGACTTTGTTGTAGATATCTTATCGGGTATGGGTGTGGCAAGCCTGTAACGAGGTGGCCATTTTTGTGAAAATAAAATGTCTCTTAACTCTAAAACGCCTTCTCGGATCGAGTTGGACCCAAAAGGCGTTTGTGCACATTCATGACCTGAACACAAAAATATGTAAATAAAAGGGTTTAGAAATGGCTATAGAATAGTTTGTCATAGAGACATGAAATGGCTCTCGCGCCCCAATGACAAACTTATAAATGTGTTGCCATAGCAACAAATATGAAAATTAAGAATTTTAGTTTGTCATAGAAATGAAATTTGGTACACACATCTCTATGGGCTTATGAACAAAAAAGCCAATGACAACCACCCCTATCTATAAATGTGTTGCCATAGCAACGCCCCAAATATGTGGACAAAGTCAATGGGAAGTGAAAATTTTAGTTTATCATAAGCAAATGAAACTTGGTACACACATCCAGTATGGGCTTATGAACAAAAAAGCCAATGGTGACCACCCCCTATCTATAAATGTGTTGCCATAGCAACGCCCCAAATATGTGGACAAAGTCAATAGGAAGTGAAAATTTTAGTTTGCAAATGAAACTTGGTACACACATCCAGTATGGGCTTATGAACAAAAAAGCCAATGGTGACCACATCACACACGGAAGGCGCCATTTTGAATTGAATATCTGATTTGCCTTAGAATACACCTCTTTTTAAAAACAGTACTTTGTTTTTCTCGCCTTAGCCCAAGCATAATCTATTATTTTCAAAAGTTCAGACAGCTCCCAGGAAAACCAGGGATTGTGGAGGCCTTTAACTCTAAATTACAAGGTGGTGTAGCAGGCCCCAGCAGGAGCACACAGGCCCGAGGTGATGAAGCAGGATCCAGCCAGAAGAAGATTCAAGCAGTAGCACAGGCCTGGTTATTTGACATTACTGTGAAGTTTACGCTTTAAAGCACAAAATGCAATCCTCCGAGTATTCTCTCTCAGTACATGATTCGCTGCTGAAGGGAGGCGGGCCTTTATTATTAGACCCGAGCCGGTGATAACCGGAAGGGTCTATTATTTCTGATAGCTTTATTATTATTATTATTATTCTGCTCTTTGAGGGCAAATTTGACCCCTGAACATGCACTAAAAACTCAGGAAACTTTGCCCAAAATTCAAGCCCGCTAAAAATTTATAGAAATGAAGTCCGAAGAAAAAATATGAAAAATGACTCAGTGGCGACCCCTGGAAAAGTCAAAATACATTGGGCCTATGGAAAGTGAAAGTAACTTTTTTCCAACGTAGAAAAATGAAACTTGGTACATCCATAGGACACCTTAGGGCAAATATAAAAGTCTATGACAGCCACACCCTAAACTCAACAGGAAGTCCGCCGTGTGGGGTGGAACGCGCGGCCACTAAAATCGCACTCCTCGCGCAAAATGATTCAACTCATCGTGTTTTTATCTAAATGGCCCCAAATTTGGTGAGTATCATCTAGACACGTGTGTCAACCAAAGTTATAACTTTGTTGTAGATATCTTATCGGGTATGGGTGTGGCAAGCCTGTAACGAGGTGGCCATTTTTGTGAAAATAAAATGTCTCTTAACTCTAAAACGCCTTCTCGGATCAAGTCGGACCCAAAAAGGCGTTTGTGCACATTCATGACCTGAACACAAAGATATGTAAATAAAAGGGTTATCTTTAGAAATGGCTCTCCAGCGCCCCCTACAAACTTATAATGGGAAGTGAAAGAATTTAGTTTGTCATAGAGACTTCAAATTTGGTACACACATCTCAGTATGTCATGAACATAAAAGCCAATGACAACCACCCCTATCTATAAATGTGTTGCCATAGCAACGCCCCAAATATGTGGACAAAGTCAATGGGAAGTGAAAATTTTAGTTTATCATAAGCAAATGAAACTTGGTACACACATCCAGTATGGGCTTATGAACAAAAAGCCAATGGTGACCACACCCTATCATACACGGGAAGGCGGCCATTTTGAATTGAATGTGAGAATCTTCTTAGAATACACCTCTTTTAAAAACAGTACTTTGTTTTTCTCGCCTTAGCCCAAGCATAATCTATTATTTTCAAAAGTTCAGACAGCTCCCAGGAAAACCAGGGATTGTGGAGACCTTTAACTCTAAATTACAAGGTGGTGTAGCAGGCCCCAGCAGTAGCACAGGCCCGAGGTGATGAAGCAGGATCCAGCCAGAAGAAGATTCAAGCAGTAGCACAGGCCTGGTTATTTGACATTACTGTGAAGTTTACGCTTTAAAGCACAAAATGCAATCCTCCGAGTACATGATTCCCCGGTCTCAAGGGAGGCGAGGGTCTTATCGCCGCTATGCCTTTAATTATTATTATTCTGCTCTTTGAGGGCAAATTTGACCCCCTGAACATGCACGAAAACTCAGGAAACTTTGCCCAAAATTCAAGCCCGGCGAAAAATTTATAGAAATGAAGTCCGCAAGAAAAATATGAAAAATGACTCAGTGGCGACCCCTGGAAAAGTCAAAATACATTGGGCCTATGGAAAGTGAAAGTAACTTTTTTCCAACGTAGAAAAATGAAACTTGGTACATCCATAGGACACCTTAGGGCAAATATAAAAGTCTATGACAGCCACACCCTAAACTCAACAGGAAGTCCGCCATGTGGGTGGAACGCGCTGCCACTAAAATCGCACTCCTCGCGCAAAATGATTCAATTCATCGTGTTTTTATCTAAATGGCCCCAAATTTGGTGAGTATCATCTAGACACGTGTGTCAACCAAAGTTATCACTTTGTTGTAGATATCTTATCGGTATGCATGTAGGCCATTGTGAAAATAAAATGACAACTCTCAAACGCTATCAAATGAAAAGGCGTGCACATTCATGACCTGAACACAAAAATATATAATAAAAGGGTTATCTTTAGATGGCTCTCCAGCGAAACTTATAATGGGAAAATAGAATTTAGTTTGTCATAGAGACTTAAATTTGGTACACACATCATGTCATGACGAACATAAAAGCCAATGACAACCATTATCTATAAATGTGTTGCCATAGCAACGCCCAAATATGTGGACAAAGTCAATGGGAAGTGAAAATTTTAGTTTATCATAAGCAAATGAAACTTGGTACACACATCCAGTATGGGCTTATGAACAAAAAAGCCAATGGTGACCACCCCCTATCTATAAATGTGTTGCCATAGCAACGCCCCAAATATGTGGACAAAGTCAATAGGAAGTGAAAATTTTAGTTTGTCGTAAGCAAATGAAACTTGGTACACACATCCAGTATGGGCTTATGAACAAAGCCAATGGTGACCACACCCTATCACACACGGGAAGGCGGCCATTTTGAATTGAATATGTGAATCTTCTTAGAATACACCTCTCTTTTAAAAAAACAGTACTTTGTTTTTCTCGCCTTAGCCCAAGCATAATCTATTATTTTCAAAAGTTCAGACAGCTCCCAGGAAAACCAGGGATTGTGGAGGCCTTTAACTCTAAATTACAAGGTGGTGTAGCAGGCCCCAGCAGTAGCACAGGCCCGAGGTGATGAAGCAGGATCCAGCCAGAAGAAGATTCAAGCAGTAGCACAGGCCTGGTTATTTGACATTACTGTGAAGTTTACGCTTTAAAGCACAAAATGCAATCCTCCGAGTACTTTAATTATTAGACCGAGCCGGTGATAACGAAGGGTCTATTATTTCTGATAGCCCGTTATTATTATTATTATTATTCTGCTCTTTGAGGGCAAATTTGACCCTGAACATGCACGAAAACTCAGGAAACTTTGCCCAAAATTCAAGCCCGGTAAAAATTTATAGAAATGAAGTCCGCAAGAAAAATATGAAAAATGACTCAGTGGCGACCCTGGAAAAGTCAAAATACATTGGGCCTATGGAAAGTGAAAGTAACTTTTTCCAACGTAGAAAATGAAACTTGGTACATCCATAGGACACCTTAGGGCAAATATAAAAGTCTATGACAGCCACACCCTAAAGTCAACAGGAAGTCCGCCGTGTGGGGTGGAACGCGCGGCCACTAAAATCGCACTCCTCGCGCAAAATGATTCAACTCATCGTGTTTTTATCTAAATGGCCCCAAATTTGGTGAGTATCATCTAGACACGTGTCAACCAAAGCTATCACTTTGTTGTAGATATCTTATCGGGTATGGGTGTGGCAAGCCTGTAACGAGGTGGCCATTTTTGTGAAAATAAAATGTCTCTATCTCTCAAACGCCTTCTCGGATCGAGTTGGACCCAAAAAGGCGCGTGCACATTCATGACCTGAACACAAAAATATGTAAATAAAAGGGTTATCTTTAGAAATGGCTCTCCA
Organism: Perccottus glenii; assembly: GCA_024416835.2. Lineage (NCBI taxonomy): Eukaryota > Metazoa > Chordata > Actinopteri > Gobiiformes > Odontobutidae > Perccottus > Perccottus glenii. Next base: position 2,094,788 of record CM044564.2, read on the forward strand.
GCGCCCCCTACAAACTTATAATGGGAGCTTAGAATTTAGTTTGTCATAGAGACTTCAAATTTGGTACACACATCTCTTATGTCATGACGAACATAAAAGCCAATGACAACCACCCCTATCTATAAATGTGTTGCCATAGCAACGCCCCAAATATGTGGACAAAGTCAATGGGAAGTGAAAATTTTAGTTTATCATAAGCAAATGAAACTTGGTACACACATCCAGTATGGGCTTATGAACAAAAAGCCAATGGTGACCACCCCTATCTATAAATGTGTTGCCATAGCAACGCCCCAAATATGTGGACAAAGTCAATAGGAAGTGAAAATTTTAGTTTGTCGTAAGCAAAATGAAACTTGGTACACACATCCAGTATGGGCTTATGAACAAAAAGCCAATGGTGACCACACCCTATCACACACGGAAGGCGGCCATTTTGAATTGAATATCTGATTTGCCTTAGAATACACCTCTCTTTAAAAAACAGTACTTTGTTTTTCTCGCTTTAGCCCAAGCATAATCTATTATTTTCAAAAGTTCAGACAGCTCCCAGGAAAACCAGGGATTGTGGAGGCCTTTAACTCTAAATTACAAGGTGGTGAGCAGTAGCACAGCAGGCCCGAGGTGACGAAGCAGGATCCAGCCAGAAGAAGATTCAAGCAGTAGCACAGGCCTGGTTATTTGACATTACTGTGAAGTTTACGCTTTAAAGCACAAAATGCAATCCTCCGAGTGGTCTCAAGGGAGGCGAGGGTCTTTATCGCCGCTATGCTTTAATTAGACCCGAGCCGGTGATAACCGGAAGGGTCTATTATTTCTGATAGCGTCCGTTATTATTATTATTATTATTCTGCTCTTTGAGGGCAAATTTGACCCCTGAACATGCACGAAAACTCAGGAAACTTTGCCCAAAATTCAAGCCCGCGAAAAATTTATAGAAATGAAGTCCGCAAGAAAAATATGAAAAATGACTCAGTGGCGACCCTGGAAAAGTCAAAATACATTGGGCCTATGGAAAGTGAAAGTAACTTTTTCCAACGTAGAAAATGAAACTTGGTACATCCATAGGACACCTCAGGCAAATATAAAAGTCTATGACAGCCACACCCTAAAGTCAACAGGAAGTCCGCCATGTGGGGTGGAACGCGCTGCCACTAAAATCGCACTCGCGCAAAATGATTCAACTCATCGTGTTTTTATCTAAATGGCCCCAAATTTGGTGAGTATCATCTAGACACGTGTGTCAACCAAAGTTATCACTTTGTTGTAGATATCTTATCGGGTATGGGTGTGGCAAGCCTGTAACGAGGTGGCCATTTTTGTGAAAATAAAATGTCTTTAACTCTCAAACGCCTTCTCGGATCAAGTCGGACCTAAAAGGCGTTTGTGCACATTCATGACCTGAACACAAAATATGTAAATAAAAGGGTTATCTTTAGAAATGGCTCTCCAGCGCCCCTACAAACTTATAATGGGACCCAAGAATTTAGTTTGTCATAGAGACTTCAAATTTGGTACACACATCTCTTATGTCATGACGAACATAAAAGCCAATGACAACCACTATCTATAAATGTGTTGCCATAGCAACGCCCCAAATATGTGGACAAAGTCAATGGGAAGTGAAAATTTTAGTTTATCATAAGCAAATGAAACTTGGTACACACATCCAGTATGGGCTTATGAACAAAAAGCCAATGGTGACCACCCCTATCTATAAATGTGTTGCCATAGCAACGCCCCAAATATGTGGACAAAGTCAATAGGAAGTGAAAATTTTAGTTTGTCGTAAGCAAATGAAACTTGGTACACACATCCAGTATGGGCTTATGAACAAAAAGCCAATGGTGACCACACCCTATCACACACGGAAGGCGGCCATTTTGAATTGAATATCTGATTTGCCTTAGAATACACCTCTCTTTTAAAAACAGTACTTTGTTTTTCTCGCCTTAGCCCAAGCATAATCTATTATTTTCAAAAGTTCAGACAGCTCCCAGGAAAACCAGGGATTGTGGAGACCTTTAACTCTAAATTACAAGGTGGTGTAGCAGGCCCCAGCAGTAGCACAGGCCCGAGGTGATGAAGCAGGATCCAGCCAGAAGAAGATTCAAGCAGTAGCACAGGCCTGGTTATTTGACATTACTGTGAAGTTTACGCTTTAAAGCACAAAATGCAATCCTCCGAGTACATGATTCCCCGCGGTCTCAAGGGAGGCGAGGGTCTTTATCGCCGCTTGCGGCTTTAATTATTATTATTCTTCTGCTCTTTGAGGGCAAATTTGACCCTCTGAACATGCACGAAAACTCAGGAAACTTTGCCCAAAATTCAAGCCCGCGAAAAATTTATAGAAATGAAGTCCGCAAGAAAAATATGAAAAATGACTCAGTGGCGACCCCTGGAAAAGTCAAAATACATTGGGCCTATGGAAAGTGAAAGTAACTTTTTCCAACGTAGAAAATGAAACTTGGTACATCCATAGGACACCTTAGGGCAAATATAAAAGTCTATGACAGCCACACCCTAAAGTCAACAGGAAGTCCGCTGTGTGGGTGGAACGCGCTGCCACTAAAATCGCACTCCTCGCAAGAAAATGATTCAACTCATCGTGTTTTTATCTAAATGGCCCCAAATTTGGTGAGTATCATCTAGACACGTGTGTCAACCAAAGTTATAACTTTGTTGTAGATATCTTATCGGGTATGGGTGTGGCAAGCCTGTAACGAGGTGGCCATTTTTGTGAAAATAAAATGTCTCTAACCTCAAAACGCCTTCTCGGATCAAGTCGGACCCAAAAAGGCGTTTGTGCACATTCATGACCTGAACACAAAAATATGTAAATAAAAGGGTTATCTTTAGAAATGGCTCTCCAGCGCCCCTACAAACTTATAATGGGACCAAGAATTTAGTTTGTCATAGAGACTTCAAATTTGGTACACACATCTCTTATGTCATGACGAACATAAAAGCCAATGACAACCACCCCTATCTATAAATGTGTTGCCATAGCAACGCCCCAAATATGTGGACAAAGTCAATGGGAAGTGAAAATTTTAGTTTATCATAAGCAAATGAAACTTGGTACACACATCCAGTATGGGCTTATGAACAAAAAAGCCAATGGTGACCACCCCCTATCTATAAATGTGTTGCCATAGCAACGCCCCAAATATGTGGACAAAGTCAATGGGAAGTGAAAATTTTAGTTTGTCGTAAGCAAATGAAACTTGGTACACACATCCAGTATGGGCTTATGAACAAAAAAGCCAATGGTGACCACCACCTGAATCTTCTTCGAATACACCTGTCTTTTAAAAAAACAGTACTTTGTTTTTCTCGCCTTAGCCCAAGCATAATCTATTATTTTCAAAAGATCAGACAGCTCCCAGGAAAACCAGGGATTGTGGAGGCCTTTAACTCTAAGGGCGTACTCACACTAGGCACGGTTGCCATGAACCGGGCCAGAGGACGATTGTCCCCCCTCCCCACTCCCCCGCTGGCCTGCACTCACATAGGCTTTCAGCATTCGTGCCGGAGCACGCTTACGTCATTATGGTGCGACGGTTTCGGGATAAACAGGAAGAGCGGCGCTCTCTGAACACAACGGAGTCCATCGCTCTGTTTTATTTGTGGATAATTTTGTGTCGTTTGGTACACGGTGGTCCACAGCCCTCTCACAGCCTGTTGTTAAACAGATTTTTAGTGGCGCGAAAATTTTCATGTCGTGCTGCTCGTATGAGGAGGTTTGCAAGGTACCAGCTGAAGTGCAGCAAGGACTTTGCAGCTTTGATTACGGACTACAGTTCCACATCGACATGGTAAGAATTAATATAATGAAATGTCATTGAATACAATTGAAAAGTGTATTGTGAAATTTGAAATACAATATGTGTATAATGTTTTTTTGTAATTACGACAGTAACGTTCTAAAGAGTAATAATCATGTAACTTAATATAATTTGCTGGTTAATATTAGCTACATTCTTGTATTAAGACACCGTATTCAACGGGACTATTATGTATGCACTGGAGTAGTATTTGTTTGTTTATTTAATTTCACTTCAAAGTGCAAGGTAATTGTGTATGCATAAACTATATACAGTTAACAATATTTTCCCATTCTGCTGCAGGACCATATGGATTCAGAGATCTGCGTGGTGGCAGCATGTTCTCAGCAGCTGGACAGACTGTGAGTGGAAGGCTAATTATAGAATGAGAAGGACATCATTCTTGCAGTTGTGCAACAGCCTGCAGCCACCTTCAGAGACAGACCACTTCATTCAGAAAACCAGTGCCCTTGGACCAACGTGTTGCAATATGCATATGGAGACTGGCCACAAATGTAGAGTTCAGAACCATCTCCCATTTATTTGGGATTGGTCAGCACTTCTCATAAAAAACTCATAAAAAACAGTATTTCACATAACACAACCATATGCAGGGGTGAAACAAAATAGGCTACCTTGTGTGTGTGGTGTATAATTTATGGAAGTGTGTAGGTATATATTGTAGAGGTTGAATTAATTATAAAGTGTAGAGGTTTGAGGTAGTGTTGGGTTAAAGTGCATAGTAAATATATGCTACGGTATATTAAACAACTTCTGAAAGAAAATAAGAGTATTAACAACAACAACAGTCTCATCCTGGCTTCAAATACCCGCACAGAAGGCGTTAGATTCATGAGTTTGTTTGGACAAGACCTCAGTCCCATATGCCTGAGAAACCTGCCCTGGTGCATAGACACTGCAAGACTGGGTGTTACATGATGAAATGTTATGATTAAAATACATTTTTCATTTACATTTTCACTTCACTTTTTCTCCAACACATAATAGCAAAGAACAATCATGAACTGAATTGTCAACTTTGTCAATTCTTTTAACATGCCAAGGAATGAATGTATTGTAATGACTTTACTGTAGCCCAATGATAAAGATGTAATATGTTGTCATTAAAGTACACTTTTAAACCAAGGAGAACAGGCACAGATGATTTACACTTTGGAAGCAAAAGTTAAATTTACAACTTAGGTAAAGCCTAAATCAAGTCTAAGTGCATTACCACATTGCAACATGCATAAAATGAACGGTCTGCAGACTAGCATTTAGAGAAAATAACAGGTATGTACATTAAGAATCCAAAGAGTGACATTTCCCTGTCGTGAAAAAACACTAGTATTGCCAGAATCAAAGAGAGTGTAGACTTGAGTTTTCCACAAAAGTCTAGTGTAAATGTCAGCACAGCTATAAATAATCCACTCAAGTACAGATTCAAGTTGTTTTGGGCGTCGCATGGAGCGTCGCCAAACCGTGACGTCCAGCGTCTTGTTCCATGCTCCAGCACGGTTGGCGCTCACACTACATGCGAACCGCGCCCGAGCCCAACTAAACGTGCTCTGGCCCACCTCTTCCAAGCGGGCCAGGGGCGGTTAATCGAGCGCGCCGGGCACGCGATTCGGAGCACTCACACTAGTCAAACGAACCGCTATGGTGGTCAAGCGCTCGGGCTCGGTTCAAACTGGCTGGTGTGGTAGGCCCTGAATTACAAGGTGGTGTAGCAGGCCCCAGCAGTAGCACAGGCCCGAGCTGAAGCAGGATCCAGCCAGAAGAAGATTCAAGCAGTAGCACAGGCCTGGTTATTTGACATTACTGTGAAGTTTACGCTTTAAAGCACAAAATGCAATCCTCCGAGTACATGATTCCCCACGGTCTCAAGGGAGGCGAGGGTCTTTATCGCCGCTGCGGCTTTAATTATTATTATTAGACCGAGCCGGTGATAACCGGAAGGGTCTATTATTTCTGATAGCGTCCGTTATTAGCCGAGCGGTGATAACCGGAAGGGTCTATTATTTCTGATAGCGTCCGTTATTATTATTATTATTAGACCCGAGCCGGTGATAACGGAAGGGTCTATTATTTCTGATAGCGTCCGTTATTATTATTCTTCTTCTACTCTTTGAGGGCAAATTTGACCCTGAACATGCACGAAAACTCAGGAAACTTTTGCCCAAAATTCAAGCCCGGCGAAAAATTTATAGAAATGAAGTCCAAAAAAAAAATATGAAAATGACTCAGTGGCGACTCCCTGGAAAAGTCAAAATACATTGCCTAAGTGGAAAGTGAAAGCAACTTTTTCCAACGTAGAAAATGAAACTTGGTATATCCATAGAACACCTTAGGGCAAATATAAAAGTCTATGACAGCCACACCCTAAACTCAACAGGAAGTCCGTGTGTGGGGTGGAACGCTGCCACTAAAATCGCACTCCTCGCGCAAAATGATTCAACTCATCGTGTTTTTATCTAAATGGCCCCAAATTTGGTGAGTATCATCTAGACACGTGTGTCAACCAAAGTTATAACTTTGTTGTAGATATCTTATCGGGTATGGGTGTGGCAAGCCTGTAACGAGGTGGCCATTTTTGTGAAAATAAAATGTCTCTTAACTCTCAAACGCCTTCTCGGATCGAGTTGGACGCAAAAAGGCGTTTGTGCACATTCATGACCTGAACACAAAAATATGTAAATAAAAGGGTTATCTTTAGAAATGGCTCTCCAGCGCCCCTACAAACTTATAATGGGACCCAAGAATTTAGTTTGTCATAGAGACTTCAAATTTGGTACACACATCTCTTATGTCATGACGAACATAAAAGCCAATGACAACCACCCTCTATCTATAAATGTGTTGCCATAGCAACGCCCCAAATATGTGGACAAAGTCAATGGGAAGTGAAAATTTTAGTTTATCATAAGCAAATGAAACTTGGTACACACATCCAGTATGGGCTTATGAACAAAAAGCCAATGGTGACCACCCCTATCTATAAATGTGTTGCCATAGCAACGCCCCAAATATGTGGACAAAGTCAATGGGAAGTGAAAATTTTAGTTTGTCGTAAGCAAATGAAACTTGGTACACACATCCAGTATGGGCTTATGAACAAAAAAGCCAATGGTGACCACACCCTATCATACACGGGAAGGCGGCCATTTTGAATTGAATATCTGATTTGCCTTAGAATACACCTCTCTTTTAAAAAAACAGTACTTTGTTTTTCTCGCCTTAGCCCAAGCATAATCTATTATTTTCAAAAGTTCAGACAGCTCCCAGGAAAACCAGGGATTGTGGAGACCTTTAACTCTAAATTACAAGGTGGTGTAGCAGGCCCCAGCACAGGCCCGAGGTGATGAAGCAGGATCCAGCCAGAAGAAGATTCAAGCAGTAGCACAGGCCTGGTTATTTGACATTACTGTGAAGTTTACGCTTTAAAGCACAAAATGCAATCCTCCGAGTACATGATTCCCCGCGGTCTCAAGGGAGGCGAGGGTCTTTATCGCCGCTTGCGGCTTTAATTAGACCCGAGCCGGTGATAACCGGAAGGGTCTATTATTTCTGATAGCGTCCGTTATTATTATTATTATTATTATTATTATTATTATTATTATTCTGCTTTGAGGGCAAATTTGACCCCTGAACATGCAAAAACTCAGGAAACTTTGCCCAAAATTCAAGCCCGCTAAAAATTTATAGAAATGAAGTCCGCAAGAAAAATATGAAAAATGACTCAGTGGCGACCCCTGGAAAAGTCAAAATACATTGGGCCTATGGAAAGTGAAAGTAACTTTTTTCCAACGTAGAAAAATGAAACTTGGTACATCCATAGGACACCTCAGGGCAAATATAAAAGTCTATGACAGCCACACCCTAAAGTCAACAGGAAGTCCGCCATGTGTGGGGTGGAACGCGGCCACTAAAATCGCACTCCTCGCGCAAAATGATTCAACTCATTGTGTTTTTATCTAAATGGCCCCAAATTTGGTGAGTATCATCTAGACACGTGTGTCAACCAAAGTTATAACTTTGTTGTAGATATCTTATCGGGTATGGGTGTGGCAAGCCTGTAACGAGGTGGCCATTTTTGTGAAAATAAAATGTCTCTTAACTCTCAAACGCCTTCTCGGATCGAGTTGGACCCAAAAGGCGTTTGTGCACATTCATGACCTGAACACAAAGATATGTAAATAAAAGGTTTATCTTTAGAAATGGCTCTCCAGCGCCCCCTACAAACTTATAATGGGAGCTTAGAATTTAGTTTGTCATAGAGACTTCAAATTTGGTACACACATCTCTTATGTCATGAGCATAAAAGCCAATGACAACCACCCCTATCTATAAATGTGTTGCCATAGCAACGCCCCAAATATGTGGACAAAGTCAATGGGAAGTGAAAATTTTAGTTTATCATAAGCAAATGAAACTTGGTACACACATCCAGTATGGGCTTATGAACAAAAAGCCAATGGTGACCACCCCTATCTATAAATGTGTTGCCATAGCAACGCCCCAAATATGTGGACAAAGTCAATAGGAAGTGAAAATTTTAGTTTGTCGTAAGCAAATGAAACTTGGTACACACATCCAGTATGGGCTTATGAACAAAAAGCCAATGGTGACCACACCCTATCACACACGGGAAGGCGGCCATTTTGAATTGAATGTGAGAATCTTCTTAGAATACACCTCTCTTTTAAAAAACAGTCCTTTGTTTTTCTCGCCTTAGCCCAAGCATAATCTATTATTTTCAAAAGTTCAGACAGCTCCCAGGAAAACCAGGGATTGTGGAGACCTTTAACTCTAAATTACAAGGTGGTGTAGCAGGCCCCAGCAGTAGCACAGGCCCGAGGTGATGAAGCAGGATCCAGCCAGAAGAAGATTCAAGCAGTAGCACAGGCCTGGTTATTTGACATTACTGTGAAGTTTACGCTTTAAAGCACAAAATGCAATCCTCCGAGTACATGATTCCCAGCGGTCTCAAGGAGGCGAGGGTCTTTATCGCCGCTTGCGGCTTTAATTATTATTATTAGACCGAGCGGTGATAACCGGAAGGGTCTATTATTTCTGATAGCGTCCGTTATTATTCTTCTTCTGCTCTTTGAGGGCAAATTTGACCCCTGAACATGCGAAAACTCAGGAAAGTTTGCCCAAAATTCAAGCCCGGCGAAAAATTTATAGAAATGAAGTCCGCAAGAAAAATATGAAAAATGACTCAGTGGCGACCCTGGAAAAGTCAAAATACATTGGGCCTATGGAAAGTGAAAGTAACTTTTTCCAACGTAGAAAAATGAAACTTGGTACATCCATAGGACACCTCAGGGCAAATATAAAAGTCTATGACAGCCACACCCTAAACTCAACAGGAAGTCCGCCGTGTGGGGTGGAATACGCGGCCACTAAAATCGCACTCCTCGCGCAAAATGATTCAACTCATCGTGTTTTAATCTAAATGGCCCCAAATTTGGTGAGTATCATCTAGACACGTGTGTCAACCAAAGTTATAACTTTGTTGTAAATATCTTATCGGGATGGGTGTGGCAAGCCTGTAACGAGGTGGCCATTTTTGTGAAAATAAAATGTCTCTTAACTCTCAAACGCCTTCTCGGATCAAGTCGGACCCAAAAAGGCGTTTGTGCACATTCATGACCTGAACACAAAAATATGTAAATAAAAGGGTTATCTTTAGAAATGGCTCTCCAGCGCCCCCTACAAACTTATAATGGGAGCCAAGAATTTAGTTTGTCATAGAGACATGAAATTTGGTACACACATCTCTTATGTCATGACGAGCATAAAAGCCAATGACAACCACCCCCTATCTATAAATGTGTTGCCATAGCAACGCCCCAAATATGTGGACAAAGTCAATGGGAAGTGAAAATTTTAGTTTATCATAAGCAAATGAAACTTGGTACACACATCCAGTATGGGCTTATGAACAAAAAAGCCAATGGTGACCACACCCTATCACACACGGGAAGGCAGCCATTTTGAATTGAATATCTGATTTGCCTTAGAATACACCTCTCTTTTAAAAAACAGTACTTTGATTTTCTCGCCTTAGTCCAAGCATAATCTATTATTTTCAAAAGTTCAGACAGCTCCCAGGAAAACCAGGGATTGTGGAGACCTTTAACTCTAAATTACAAGGTGGTGTAGCAGGCCCCAGCGGTAGCACAGGCCTGGTGGTTATTTGACATTGTGAAGTTTACGCTTTAAAGCACAAATGCAATCCTCCGAGTGCATGATTCCCCGCGGTCTTAAGGGAGGCGAGGGTCTTTATCGCCGCTATGCTTTAATTATTATTATTATTCTTCTTCTACTCTTTGAGGGCAAATTTGACCCCTGAACATGCACGAAAACTCAGGAAACTTTGCCCAAAATTCAAGCCCGGCGAAAAATTTATAGAAATGAAGTCCGCAAGAAAAATATATGAAAAATGACTCAGTGGCGACCCTGGAAAAGTCAAAATACATTGGGCCTATGGAAAGTGAAAGTAACTTTTTCCAACGTAGAAAAATGAAACTTGGTACATCCATAGGACACCTCAGGGCAAATATAAAAGTCTATGACAGCCACACCCTAAACTCAACAGGAAGTCCGCCATGTGGGGTGGAACACGCGGCCACTAAAATCGCACTCCTCGCGCAAAATGATTCAACTCATCGTGTTTTTATCTAAATGGCCCCAAATTTGGTGAGTATCATCTAGACACGTGTGTCAACCAAAGTTATAACTTTGTTGTAGATATCTTATCGGGTATGGGTGTGGCAAGCCTGTAACGAGGTGGCCATTTTTGTGAAAATAAAATGTCTTAACTCTCAAACGCCTTCTCGGATCGAGTTGGACCCAAAAGGCGTTTGTGCACATTCATGACCTGAACACAAAATATGTAAATAAAAGGGTTATCTTTAGAAATGGCTCTCCAGCGCCCCCTACAAACTTATAATGGGAGCTTAGAATTTAGTTTGTCATAGAGACTTCAAATTTGGTACACACATCTCTTATGTCATGACGAACATAAAAGCCAATGACAACCACCCCCTATCTATAAATGTGTTGCCATAGCAACGCCCCAAATATGTGGACAAAGTCAATGGGAAGTGAAAATTTTAGTTTATCATAAGCAAATGAAACTTGGTACACACATCCAGTATGGGCTTATGAACAAAAAAGCCAATGGTGACCACACCCTATCACACACGGGAAGGTGGCCATTTTGAATTGAATATCTGATTTGCCTTAGAATACACCTCTTTAATAAACAGTACTTTGTTTTTCACGCCTTAGCCCAAGCATAATCTATTATTTTCAAAAGTTCAGACAGCTCCCAGGAAAACCAGGGATTGTGGAGGCCTTTAACTCTAAATTACAAGGTGGTGTAGCAGGCCCCAGCAGTAGCACAGGCCCGAGGTGATGAAGCAGGATCCAGCCAGAAGAAGATTCAAGCAGTAGCACAGGCCTGGTTATTTGACATTACTGTGACGTTTACGCTTTAAAGTACAAAATGCAATCCTCCGAGTACATGATTCCCGCGGTCTCAAGGGAGGCGAGGGTCTTTATCGCTGCGGCTTATGCTTTAATTATTAGACCGAGCGGTGATAACGGAAGGGTCTATTATTTCTGATAGCGTCCGTTATTATTATTATTCTGCTCTTTGAGGGCAAATTTGACCCCCTGAACATGCACGAAAACTCAGGAAACTTTGCCCAAAATTCAAGCCCGCGAAAAATTTATAGAAATGAAGTCCGCAAGAAAAATATGAAAAATGACTCAGTGGCGACCCTGGAAAAGTCAAAATACATTGGGCCTATGGAAAGTGAAAGTAACTTTTTTCCAACGTAGAAAAATGAAACTTGGTACATCCACAGGACACCTCAGGGCAAATCTAAAAGTCTATGACAGCCACACCCTAAACTCAACAGGAAGTGCCGCTGTGGGGTGGAACGCAGCGCCACTAAATCGCACCCCTCGCGCAAAATGATTCAACTCATCGTGTTTTTATCTAAATGGCCCCAAATTTGGTGAGTATCATCTAGACACGTGTGTCAACCAAAGTTATAACTTTGTTGTAGATATCTTATCGGGGATGGGTGTGGCAAGCCTGTAACGAGGTGACCATTTTTGTGAAAATAAAATGTCTCTTAACTCTAAAACGCCTTCTCGGATCGAGTTGGACCTAAAAAGGCGTTTGTGCACATTCATGACCTGAACACAAAGATATGTAAATAAAAGGGTTATCTTTAGAAATGGCTCTCCAGCGCCCCTACAAACTTATAATGGGAGCCAAGAATTTAGTTTGTCATAGAGACATGAAATTTGGTACACACATCTCTTATGTCATGACGAGCATAAAAGCCAATGACAACCACCCCCTATCTATAAATGTGTTGCCATAGCAACGCCCCAAATATGTGGACAAAGTCAATAGGAAGTGAAAATTTTAGTTTGTTGTAAGCAAATGAAACTTGGTACACACATCCAGTATGGGCTTATGAACAAAAAAGCCAATGGTGACCACCCCCTATCTATAAATGTGTTGCCATAGCAACGCCCCAAATATGTGGACAAAGTCAATAGGAAGTGAAAATTTTAGTTTGTCGTAAGCAAATGAAACTTGGTACACACATCCAGTATGGGCTTATGAACAAAAAAGCCAATGGTGACCACACCCTATCATACACGGGAAGGCGGCCATTTTGAATTGAATATGTGAATCTTCTTAGAATACAGCCCAAGCATAATCTATTATTTTCAAAAGTTCAGACAGCTCCCAGGAAAACCAGGGATTGTGGAGACCTTTAACTCTAAATTACAAGGTGGTGTAGCAGGCCCCAGCAGTAGCACAGGCCCGAGCTGACGAAGCCAGAAGAAGATTCAAGCAGTAGCACAGGCCTGGTTATTTGACATTACTGTGAAGTTTACGCTTTAAAGCACAAAATGCAATCCTCCGAGTACATGATTCCCCGCGGCCTCAAGGGAGGCGAGGGTCTTTATCGCCGCTATGCTTTAATTATTATTATTCTGCTCTTTGAGGGCAAATTTGACCCCTGAACATGCACGAAAACTCAGGAAACTTTGCCCAAAATTCAAGCCCGCGAAAAATTTATAGAAATGAAGTCGAAAGAAATAATATGAAAAAATGACTCAGTGGCGACCCCTAGAAAAGTCAAAATACATTGGCCTATGGAAAGTGAAAGTAACTTTTTTCCAACGTAGAAAAAAGAAACTTGGTACATCCATAGGACACCTCAGGGCAAATATAAAAGTCTATGACAGCCACACCCTAAAGTCAACAGGAAGTCCGCCGTGGGGTGGAACGCGCGCCACTAAAATCGCACTCCTCGCAAAATGATTCAACTCATCGTGTTTTTTTCTAAATGGCCCCAAATTTGGTGAGTATCATCTAGACACGTGTGTCAACCAAAGTTATAACTTTGTTGTAGATATCTTATCGGGTATGGGTGTGGCAAGCCGGTAACGAGGTGACCTTTTTTGTGAAAATAAAATGTCTCTTAACTCTCAAACGCCTTCTCGGATCGAGTTGGACCCAAAAAGGCGTTTGTGCACATTCATGACCTGAACACAAAAATATGTAAATAAAAGGGTTATCTTTAGAAATGGCTCTCCAGCGCCCCCTACAAACTTATAATGGGACCCACGAATTTAGTTTGTCATAGAGACATGAAATTTGGTACACACATCTCTTATGTTATGACGAACATAAAAGCCAATGACAACCACCCCCTATCTATTAATGTGTTGCCATAGCAACGCCCCAAATATGTGGAAAAAGTCAATGGGAAGTGAAATTTTTAGTTTATCATAAGCAAATGAAACTTGGTACACACATCCAGTATGGGCTTATGAACAAAAAAGCCAATGGTGACCACCCCCTATCTATAAATGTGTTGCCATAGCAACGCCCCAAATATGTGGACAAAGTCAATAGGAAGTGAAAATTTTAGTTTGTCGTAAGCAAATAAAACTTGGTACACACATCCAGTATGGGCTTATGAACAAAAAAGCCAATGGTGACCACACCCTATCATACACGGGAAGGCGGCCATTTTGAATTGAATGTGAGAATCTTCTTAGAATACACCTCTCTTTTAAAAAAACAGTCCTTTTTTTTTCTCGCCTTAGCCCAAGCATAATCTATTATTTTCAAAAGTTCAGACAGCTCCCAGGAAAACCAGGGATTGTGGAGACCTTTAACTCTAAATTACAAGGTGGTGTAGCAGGCCCCAGCAGTAGCACAGGCCCGAGGTGATGAAGCAGGATCCAGCCAGAAGAAGATTCAAGCAGTAGCACAGGCCTGGTTATTTGACATTACTGTGAAGTTTACGCTTTAAAGCACAAAATGCAATCCTCCGAGTACATGATTCCCCGCGGTCTCAAGGGAGGCGAGGGTCTTTATCGCCGCTATGCGGCTTTAATTATTATTATTATTCTTCTTCTGCTCTTTGAGGGCAAATTTGACCCCTGAACATGCACGAAAACTCAGGAAACTTTGCCCAAAATTCAAGCCCGGCGAAAAATTTATTGAAATGAAGTCCGCAAGAAAAAATATGAAAAAATGACTCAGTGGCGACCCTGGAAAAGTCAAAATACATTGGGCCTATGGAAAGTGAAAGTAACTTTTTTCCAACGTAGAAAAATGAAACTTGGTACATCCATAGGACACCTTAGGGCAAATATAAAAGTCTATGACAGCCATACCCCTAAAGTCAACAGGAAGTCCGCCATGTGGGGTGGAACGCGACCACCTAAATCGCACTCCTCGCGAAAATGATTCAATTCATCTTGTTTTTATCTAAAAGGCCCCAAATTTGGTGAGTATCATCTAGACACGTATGTCAACCAAAGTTATCACTTTGTTGTAGATATCTTATCGGGTATGGGTGTGGCAAGCCTGTAACAAGGTGGCCATTTTTGTGAAAATAAAATGTCTCTTAACTCTCAAACGCCTTTTCGGATCGAGTTGGACCCAAAAGGCGCGTTTGTGCACATTCATGACCTGAACACAAAGATATGTAAATAAAAGGGTTATCTTTAGAAATGGCTCTCCAGCGCCCCCTACAAACTTATAATGGGAGCTTAGAATTTAGTTTGTCATAGAGACTTCAAATTTGGTACACACATCTCTTATGTCATGACGAACATAAAAGCCAATGACAACCACCCCCTATCTATAAATGTGTTGCCATAGCAACGCCCCAAATATGTGGACAAAGTCAATGGGAAGTGAAAATTTTAGTTTATCATAAGCAAATGAAACTTGGTACACACATCCAGTATGGGCTTATGAACAAAAAGCCAATGGTGACCACCCCCTATCTATAAATGTGTTGCCATAGCAACGCCCCAAATATGTGGACAAAGTCAATAGGAAGTGAAAATTTTAGTTTGTCGTAAGCAAATGAAACTTGGTACACACATCCAGTATGGGCTTATGAACAAAAAAGCCAATGGTGACCACACCCTATCACACACGGGAAGGCGGCCATTTTGAATTGAATATCTGATTTGCCTTAGAATACACCTCTCTTTTAAAAAACAGTACTTTGTTTTTCTCGCCTTAGCCCAAGCATAATCTATTATTTTCAAAAGTTCAGACAGCTCCCAGGAAAACCAGGGATTGTGGAGACCTTTAACTCTAAATTACAAGGTGGTGTAGCAGGACGCAGGAGTAGCACAGGCCCGGTTAATTGACATTACTGTGAAGTTTACGCTTTAAAGCACAAAATGCAATCCTCCGAGTGCATGATTCCCCGCGGTCTCAAGGGAGGCGAGGGTCTTTATCGCCGCTTGCGGCTTTAATTATTAGACCCGAGCCGGTGATAACCGGAAGGGTCTATTATTTCTGATAGCGTCCGTTATTATTAGACCCGAGCCGGTGATAACCGGAAGGGTCTATTATTTCTGATAGCGTCCGTTATTATTATTATTATTATTCTTCTTCTGCTCTTTGAGGGCAAATTTGACCCCCTGAACATGCACGAAAACTCAGGAAACTTTGCCCAAAATTCAAGCCCGGCGAAAAATTTATAGAAATGAAGTCCGCAAGAAAAAATATGAAAAAATGACTCAGTGGCGACCCCTGGAAAAGTCAAAATACATTGGGCCTATGGAAAGTGAAAGTAACTTTTTTCCAACGTAAAAAAATGAAACTTGGTACATCCATAGGACACCTCAGGGCAAATATAAAAGTCTATGACAGTCACACCCTAAAGTCAACAGGAAGTCCGCCATGTGGGGTGGAACGCGCGGCCACTAAAATCGCACTCCTCGCGCAAAATGATTCAACTCATCGTGTTTTAATCTAAATGGCCCCAAATTTGGTGAGTATCATCTAGACACGTGTGTCAACCAAATCTATCACTTTGTTGTAGATATCTTATCTATGGGTGTGGCAAGCCTGTAACGAGGTGACCATTTTTGTGAAAATAAAATGTCTCTTAACTCTAAAACGCCTTCTCGGATCAAGTCGGACCCAAAAAAGGCGTTTGTGCACATTCATGACCTGAACACAAAGATATGTAAATAAAAGGGTTATCTTTAGAAATGGCTCTCCAGCGCCCCTACAAACTTATAATGGGACCCAAGAATTTAGTTTGTCATAGAGACTTCAAATTTGGTACACACATCTCTTATGTCATGACGAGCATAAAAGCCAATGACAACCACCCCTATCTATAAATGTGTTGCCATAGCAAGCCCCAAATATGTGGACAAAGTCAATGGGAAGTGAAAATTTTAGTTTGTCGTAAGCAAATGAAACTTGGTACACACATCCAGTATGGGCTTATGAACAAAAAGCCAATGGTGACCACACCCTATCATACACGGAAGGCGCCATTTTGAATTGAATATCTGATTTGCCTTAGAATACACCTCTCTTTAAAAACAGTACTTTGATTTTCTCGCCTTAGCCCAAGCATAATCTATTATTTTCAAAAGTTCAGACAGCTCCCAGGAAAACCAGGGATTGTGGAGACCTTTAACTCTAAATTACAAGGTGGTGTAGCAGTCCCCAGCAGTAGCACAGGCCCGAGGTGACGCAGGATCCAGCCAGAAGAAGATTCAAGCAGTAGCACAGGCCTGGTTATTTGACATTACTGTGAAGTTTACGCTTTAAAGCACAAAATGCAATCCTCCGAGTACATGATTCCCCGCGGTCTCAAGGGAGGCGAGGGTCTTTATCGCCGCTATGCTTTAATTATTATTATTATTATTCTTCTGCTCTTTGAGGGCAAATTTGACCCCTGAACATGCACGAAAACTCAGGAAACTTTGCCAAAATTCAAGCCCGGCGAAAAATTTATAGAAATGAAGTCTGCAAGAAAAAATATGAAAAATGACTCAGTGGCGACCCTGGAAAAGTCAAAATACATTGGGCCTATGGAAAGTGAAAGTAACTTTTTGCTAGAAAAATGAAACTTGGTACATCCACAGGACACCTTAGGGCAAATATAAAAGTCTATGACAGCCACACCCTAAAGTCAACAGGAAGTCCGCCATGTGGGTGGAACGCGCCACTAAAATCGCACTCCTGCGCAAAATGATTCAACTCATCGTGTTTTTATCTAAATGGCCCCAAATTTGGTGAGTATCATCTAGACACATGTGCCAACCAAAGTTATAACTTTGTTGTAGATATCTTATCGGGTATGGGTGTGGCAAGCCTGTAGGTGGCCATTTTTGTGAAAATAAAATGTCTCTTAACTCTCAAACGCCTTCTCGGATCAAGTCGGACCCAAAAAGGTGTTTGTGCACATTCATGACCTGAACACAAAGATATGTAAATAAAAGGGTTATCTTTAGAAATGGCTCTCCAGCGCCACCTACAAACTTATAATGGGAGCTTAGAATTTAGTTTGTCATAGAGACTTCAAATTTGGTACACACATCTCTTATGTCATGACGAACATAAAAGCCAATGACAACCACCCCCTATCTATTAATGTGTTGCCATAGCAACGCCCCAAATATGTGGACAAAGTCAATGGGAAGTGAAAATGTTAGTTTATCATAAGCAAATGAAACTTGGTACACACATCCAGTATGGGCTTATGAACAAAAAAGCCAATGGTGACCACCCCCTATCTATAAATGTGTTGCCATAGCAACGCCCCAAATATGTGGACAAAGTCAATAGGAAGTGAAAATTTTAGTTTGTCGTAAGCAAATGAAACTTGGTACACACATCCAGTATGGGCTTATGAACAAAAAGCCAATGGTGACCACACCCTATCACACAAAGGCGGCCATTTTGAATTGAATATCTGATTTGCCTTAGAATACACCTCTCTTTAAAAACAGTCCTTTGTTTTTCTCGCCTTAGCCCAAGCATAATCTATTATTTTCAAAAGTTCAGACAGCTCCCAGGAAAACCAGGGATTGTGGAGGCCTTTAACTCTAAATTACAAGGTGGTGTAGCAGGCCCCAGCAGTAGCACAGGCCCGGTTATTTGACATTACCGTGAAGTTTACGCTTTAAAGCACAAAATGCAATCCTCCGAGTACATGATTCCCGCGGTCTCAAGGGAGGCGAGGTCTTTATCGCCGCTATGCGGCTTTAATTATTATTATTCTGCTCTTTGAGGGCAAATTTGACCCCTGAACATGCACGAAAACTCAGGAAACTTTGCCCAAAATTCAAGCCCGCTAAAAATTTATAGAAATGAAGTCCGAAAGAAATAATATGAAAAAATGACTCAGTGGCGACCCCTAGAAAAGTCAAAATACATTGGCCTATGGACAGTGAAAGTAACTTTTTTCCAACGTAGAAAAATGAAACTTGGTACATCCATAGAACACCTTAGGGCAAATATAAAAGTCTATGACAGCCACACCCTAAACTCAACAGGAAGTCCGCCGTGGGGTGGAACGCGCGGCCACTAAAATCGCACTCCTCGCGCAAAATGATTCAACTCATCGTGTTTTAATCTAAATGGCCCCAAATTTGGTGAGTATCATCTAGACACGTGTGTCAACCAAAGTTATAACTTTGTTGTAGATATCTTATCGGGTATGGGTGTGGCAAGCCTGTAACGAGGTGGCCATTTTTGTGAAAATAAAATGTCTCTTAGCTCTAAAACGCCTTCTCGGATCAAGTCGGACCCAAAAAGGCGTTTGTGCACATTCATGACCTGAACACAAAAATATGTAAATAAAAGGGTTATCTTTAGAAATGGCTCTCCAGCGCCCCCTACAAACTTATAATGGGACCCAAGAATTTAGTTTGTCATAGAGACATGAAATTTGGTACACACATCTCTTATGTCATGACGAACATAAAAGCCAATGACAACCACCCCCTATCTATAAATGTGTTGCCATAGCAACGCCCCAAATATGTGGACAAAGTCAATAGGAAGTGAAAATTTTAGTTTGTCGTAAGCAAATGAAACTTTGTACACACATCCAGTATGGGCTTATGAACAAAAAAGCCAATTGTGACCACACCCTATCATACACGGAAGGCAGCCATTTTGAATTGAATGTGAGAATCTTCTTAGAATACACCTCTCTTTAAAAACAGTCCTTTGTTTTTCTCGCCTTAGCCCAAGCATAATCTATTATTTTCAAAAGTTCAGACAGCTCCCAGGAAAACTAGGGATTGTGGAGGCCTTTAACTCTAAATTACAAGGTGGTGTAGCAGGCCCCAGCAGTAGCACAGGCCCGAGGTGATGAAGCAGGATCCAGCCAGAAGAAGATTCAAGCAGTAGCACAGGCCTGGTTATTTGACATTACTGTGAAGTTTACGCTTTAAAGCACAAAATGCAATCCTCCGAGTACATGATTCCCGCGGTCTCAAGGGAGGCGAGGGTCTTTATCGCCGCCATGCTTTAATTATTATTATTCTGCTCTTTGAGGGCAAATTTGACCCCTGAACATGCACGAAAACTCAGGAAACTTTGCCCAAAATTCAAGCCCGGCGAAAAATTTATTGAAATGAAGTCCGCAAGAAAAAATATGAAAATGACTCAGTGGCGACCCTGGAAAAGTCAAAATACATTGGGCCTATGGAAAGTGAAAGTAACTTTTTTCCAACGTAGAAAAATGAAACTTGGTACATCCATAGGACACCTCAGGGCAAATATAAAAGTCTATGACAGCCACACCCTAAAGTCAACAGGAAGTCCGCCGTGTGGGGTGGAACGCGCGGCCACTAAAATCGCACTCCTCGCGCAAAATGATTCAATTCATCTTGTTTTAATCTAAATGGCCCCAAATTTGGTGAGTATCATCTAGACACGTGTGTCAACCAAAGCTATCACTTTGTTGTAGATATCTTATCGGGTATGGGTGTGGCAAGCCTGTAACAAGGTGGCCATTTTTGTGAAAATAAAATGTCTCTTAACTCTCAAACGCCTTCTCAGATCAAGTCGGACCCAAAAAGGCGTTTGTGCACATTCATGACCTGAACACAAAAATATGTAAATAAAAGGGTTATCTTTAGAAATAGCTCTCCAGCGCCCCCTACAAACTTATAATGGGACCTAAGAATTTAGTTTGTCACAGAGACTTCAAATTTGGTACACACATCTCTTATGTCATGACGAGCATAAAAGCCAATGACAACCACCCCCTATCTAGAAATGTGTTGCCATAGCAACGCCCCAAATACGTGGACAAAGTCAATGGGAAGTGAAATTTTTAGTTTATCATAAGCAAATGAAACTTGGTACACAGATCCAGTATGGGCTTATGAACAAAAAAGCCAATGGTGACCACCCCCTATCTATAAATGTGTTGCCATAGCAACGCCCCAAATACGTGGACAAAGTCAATAGGAAGTGAAATTTTAGTTTATCATAAGCAAATGAAACTTGGTACACAGATCCAGTATGGGCTTATGAACAAAAAAGCCAATGGTGACCACACCCTATCACACACGGGCGGCCATTTTGAATTGAATATCTGATTTGCCTTAGAATACACCTCTCTTTTAAAAACACTGTACTTTGTTTTTCTCGCCTTAGCCCAAGCATAATCTATTATTTTCAAAAGTTCAGACAGCTCCCAGGAAAACCAGGGATTGTGGAGACCTTTAACTCTAAATTACAAGGTGGTGTAGCAGAACACAGGAGTAGCACAGGCCCGAGGTGATGAAGCAGGATCCAGCCAGAAGAAGATTCAAGCAGTAGCACAGGCCTGGTTATTTGACATTACTGTGAAGTTTACGCTTTAAAGCACAAAATGCAATCCTCCGAGTATATGATTCCCCGCGGTCTCAAGGGAGGCGAGGGTCTTTATCGCCGCTTGCGGCTTTAATTATTATTATTATTATTATCATATGTCAGTATTTTATATGCTTTTAAACCCAGATCTCAATGGATTATGCTTTATTAAAGGTCACTTTTTAGACATGAACTTAAAGAAAGTCCAGAGTGTTGAGATGAACAGAATCCTATCTGTGAATAACTTCCCACAGCCACCAGGGGGCAGTAAGTACCACACAATCTGAAGTGAAAGGACCTCAGTGTTTTGTCACAGACTCATTTACACTGTTTCCAGGTTTAAATCCTGCAGCTCAACTCAGCGTCGATCAGAACCCTACCGCCCCCCCCCCTGTGAAGAAGGAGCCCCCCGTCTACCCTCCAGGTATTTAGTCCAGGGCTGGCCTCTCAGACGATGCACGGGTCCCCTGTCAGTGAGTGTGGTGTGTGTCTGTGTGGACAGGGAGCGAGGAGGAGCGCTGGCAGCTGCAGATTGTGGCCAAAGGCAGAGTGACGTGTCCTAAATGTAAAAGTGTGAGCAGAAAAACTGTGGACGGACTGAAGAAGCACATGGACAACTGTCGCCTGGTGAGAACTGTTGTCCTGCTCTAAAGATACTTCATTAATGTATTTTAATAAGTGTGTGTTTACAGGAACCGTTCTCCTGTCCTCACTGTGAGAAACAGCTCAAGTCTTCAACAGGAATGAAGTACCACATCATGGCCGACCACAGCCTCCTGGTCAGGCGTCTACTTTTATGATCCTTTATCAGGGCGTTTGTCATCACTCATGTCCTTCTTTTCCCCTCAAGCCTTCCTCCGACGCCAAAGACCAGGACGACCGAGCCGTTAAAGAAAAACTGCGTAAAATCCTGAAGAGACTGGGCAAGTTGAAATGCTCTCGAGAGGTAACGGACTCGCTCTGACGACTTTATCCTGAACAGACTGCACTCAGTCCTGTGTGTCCTCCTCAGGGCTGCAGCGCTGCCTTCACCAGCATCATGGGCTACTTCATCACACGAGGAAGTGTGGGAAGGAACAGTCAGAGCTGGAGAAGATGGTCCTGAACTGCTCTCACTGCAGCAAAACCTACAAGTCCAGGGCTGGTCTGGAGTATCACCTGAAGTCTGAGCACGCTCCGGTGAGTCTGGCTCTGGTGAGTCTGGCTCTGGTGGAGAGAGTCTGGCTCTGTGTGCCAGATAGAAGCTTGTATACGTTAGTTTCTGGACTGGTCCTCTCGACAGAAACGTTTCATTCGTTTAATCCTGGATCCTGAATAATTAATGCTGTATTTCTAAATGGATGTTGGTCATTGGTGGCTTATGGTTTATATCTGTGTTATGTGGCTATACCTTCTTTTCTTCAGTTCTCACCAATGGGCTTAAAGGTGGAAGCGCTGATGTCATTAGTTTTTTTTCTGTTGATAATTGAAGAACAAGTCCATGATATGAAAATAGACAATGACACTAGAAGATGTGATTATTTTGTCAGATGTAGGTGGCCTCTGTTGTTGTGTGGGTTATGTTGGTTCTTTATGCATCGTCTTTCATACATAACTAAAGATTTTCTTCAGGCTGTCTAGAGGAGCCTGTCAGGAGTTTATACTGCTCTTGTGTCCAGGCTGCAGTAAAGACTGAGGAAGAGGAGGAGGAGGAGCCTCAGACGGAGGAGAGCCCTGAGAAAACAGCGAGCGGTCGAGTTCAGAGAGCCTCAGCGCAGGTCGCTAACTTCCACCTGGCAGAGATCGCCCACAACGAGCTACCCAAGGACTGGCCCAAGAGGAAGTTCCATTCCGACCTGGTCCCGGACGACAAAAAGGCAAGAGCAATAAACGTCGAACTTAAAATCAAGCTAAACCACATTGATCTGAGTGAAGTGGCCTTTTCCAGTTGAAGTACTCTCGCCGGGCTGCCAGCCTTCAGTCAGGAGCTGCTCAGAAAATGGAAGAACGAGGTGAAGCTGCAGCGGAAGGTCCAGTGTCCCAATGAGGTACATAAAAATAAACATCGATAACACTAAAGCAGTTCCTATGTAATCATGAGGTACGTGTGTCAGGGCTGTGGCAGCACTTACACCAGTGTGTCTGGACTCAAAGCTCACCTGGGCCTCTGCACAAAGGTACTACACTGTAATCCACCTTTAAACACATTCATATCTAATGTTTTCACTGTGTTTACTGTGTTCACGGTGCCTTCAGGGCGACTTCGAGGCTGGGAAATACAGATGTCTGATCTGTAACAAAGAGTTCAACTCTGAGAGTGGAGTCAAATACCACATCAACTCTGTTCACTCACAGGTAACCAAATCCATCTAAAACCGGTTCAGGTCCATCTAAAACCGGTTCAGATCAATCTAAAACCTGTTCAGATCCATCTAAAACCTGTTCAGATCCATCTAAAACCTGTTCAAATCCAACTAAAACCTGTTCAGATCCATCTAAAACCTGTTCAAATCCAACTAAAACCTGTTCAAATCCAACTAAAACCTGTTTAAATCCATCTAAAACCTGTTCAAATCCATCTAAAACCTGTTCAAATCCATCTAAAACCTGTTTAAATCCATCTAAAACCTGTTCAGATCCATCTAAAACCTGTTTAAATTGATCTAAAACGTGTTCAAATCCATCTAAAACCTGTTTAAATCTATCTAAAACCTGTTTAAATTTATCTAAAACCTGTTCAAATCCATCTAAAACCTGTTCAAATCCATCTAAAACCTGTTCAAATCCATCTAAAACCTGTTCAAATCCAACTAAAACACTTTCACTTTGAAGCCGTTGGGTTGAGAATAGCTTACTTCTCCCTGTGGAGAGGGTGAGTAGCTTCAAGTACCTTGGTGTAAACATCTCTGAGGACCTGACTTGGACTACTCACACTCAAACTCAGGTAAATAAGGCCAGGCAAAGACTGTACTATCTGACAGCTGAGGAAATTCAGGGTCTCACCAGCAATCCTGAAAACTTTCTATTCTGGAGCTATAGAAAGTATATTGACTCAATGTATCTCTGTGTGGTATGGGAACAGCTCCAGTCAAGACTGCAAAGCCCTGCAGAGAGTTGTGCGCTTAGCTGAGCGCATTTCAGGGTCTGCTCTCCCTCTCTGCAGGACATCTACCACAAACGCTGCAGAAGCAGAGCTGCAAAAATCACCAAAGACTCCACCCACCCCAGTAATCATATTTTCACTCTGCTGCCATCTGGTAAGCGCTACCGCAGCCTGATGGCAAAAACTGAGAGACTTAGGAGGAGTTTTTCCCACAGGCCATCAGGCTCTTGGACTCTAAACCAGCCACCTCACACTGACACACTGACAGTGTCACTCTGTTTTGCTACAAACTGTTTTGCACATTTGCTTCCTGCACCTTCATGTGATTCTTAATATTTAAGACCACAGCTAAATGCATATATGCACACTGTACATCACTGTACATTTTTAATATTTTAAGTCTACAGTTTACATTCATGTACATTATTTTGCGATCTAGATTTATTCCCACATTACACACTTTTTATATTTTTTGATTTTATTCTTATATTTTTATTGTTTACTTTTATCTCATTCTTACATAGCTACATTTATGTATATTTTCATCTGTGTGTTTTCCTAAATAATTGCACTGTCCATGGAGCGGACCTGACTCACATTTCACTGCTGGTTATATATGCTGTATATAATCTTGTACGTGATTTAATAAAAATCTTGAATCTTGAATCTTGAACTTCATGTCTCTCTGTTTTCTTTTCAGGACTGGTTTGTGACGAACAAAAAGCCTGTAAAGTTTGAGAAGCTGCTCAAAAACCAGCCCAAAGAGTTCCATCACCACGTCACGGACAAACACTTCACCGACGAATACTTCCAGCATCAGCACTTCCAGCATTTTCCCCCTCACCCTTCCCTTCACCCCCTCCAGCCTCAAAACCTCTTCCTCCGCCCAGAACACCCGCCCCTCCTCCACAGACGCACCCCAGAGCCCAGTGCACTACACCCTCTGCAGCCGGTGTGGCTCGACAAACACCGGGACGAGGAGGACGTGAAAGACACAGACCAGAGGAACTGTTTTGTGTTTTTAGGAGAAGACCCTGGAAGTCTTAGCAGAGCATCGGACGTAGCGCTGGAGCGGCAGAGACTAATGTGGGACGTGAAGAGACCGGGGTTAATGGTGGACGCTGTGAACAGACAATAAACTGATAATGTCATCACATCAACTGTTGTTATGCACCAGAGCTGGATTAAGATACGTTTAGGCACGCGTTTATGTTCCGTCAGAACACAAAGTCTGTGCTTTTATTTGATTTTATGCAATTAGATGCTAAAGAAAAAAATAAATAAATAAAAATAGTATTAGTAGGAATATTAAGTACGCCTGGTCTAAGGGATTAACTGCAAAAAGGCTAAAAGGGATCAGGAAAAGGCCACACCACCTTCCTCAGTAGGATCTGTACCGGTCTGTCAGGAGCTAGAACTGGGCCCCACAGGACGACCTCTGACCTCCTCAGGTGCCGACTCAATCTGGACGACAGAGCTGTAGTAAAGAAGGAGCTGAGTCTGAGGCAAAGCACTGGATTTACAGTCGACCTCTGACCCTTCTGTCACCTTTGGTCATGAAAGAAAGAGTTTCCTCCGCCGGGCGACAGAGTCAGGAGCTCAGAGTAGTGTCGCTGCTCCTCCACTTGGAAGGCTTCCCTTACTGTCTTATGAAGCATAAACACTTGGGATGTGCATCATTTAGAAACAAAAAGCTATAATGCAGTCTCAACATATGTTCCTTCACCTGTTTTTCTTTCTCGATGCTGAGGGAATACTTCCTCTGAATATTCTCTCTGTGCCCCTCCAGCTTTACAAAACAAGCCCTGGCTGTCGTGTCTCAGTCTGTCGTCTGTGAAGCAGCACTCGACCCTGATTTGGGCAGTTTTTGGTGCTTTTTTATTTGATAAAACAGTGTTTGTAGCGACCGTCCCTAAACCTCAACACGAGACTGTTACTGTTGTCTTTGTATGTGTTTAACAGACTTTTATAAATGTGTCTTAAGTTCTTTAATAAGTGTTTGTTTAAAAGTTTGTTCTAAATGTTTATGATAAAGTAAAGTTCAAGATTTGGTCTAACTCTTCTTTATTTGATTCATATTGAATCTTTCTAAGGGACAGTCTGTGTTTTAAAGTTTTTTTATTCCCTACAGTTCTGTGGTTCTATAAGGAACAGATAAAAAACAGTGAGTTTTTCCTCCATCTTTATTCTCAGTGCCCTCACCAAGACCCACCAAGACTAACCAAGACCCACCAAGACCAACCAAGACCCACAAGACCAACCAAGACCAGAAATAGCATATTTCTATGTTCTTGGGATTAAATAAAAACCAGGAGTCTGGACCTGGTCTAAGTCTGGACTAACACTGTCTTCTTCAAACACTGACCTCCGTGAGTCTGGACCTGGTCTAAGTCTGGACTAACTCTGTCTCCTTCAAACACTGACCTCCGTGAGTCTGGACCTGGTCTAAGTCTGGACTAACTCTGTCTTCTTCAAACACTGACCTCCGTGAGTCTGGACCTGGTCTAAGTCTGGACTAACTCTGTCTTCTTCAAACACTGACCTCCATGAGTCTGGACCTGTTTTATTGGATTGTGAGGTCCTAGTCTTGATTTGGTCTTGATTTGGTCTTGACTTGGTCTTGACTTGGTCTGGGAGATAAAAGTCTCTGGTCTCGGACAGTCTACATGGATTGTTTTTATTGCACGTGCCCAGAGAACAGACAGTTCAGTGGCTGTTCCGGTGCTGTACATTAACGCTGCAGTTCCAGTTTGAGTCCAACAGGGGGCGGTGTGAGCCACGGCGCTGCTACAGTAACATGGCGGTCTGATGTAAGAGGAATACACTATTTCATTATATTAAAGCGCTAAAATCGATTCGGATACACCTTATTCACCATTACCCGGTAAATAATAAAGTTTATCTCAGTTCACGGGGCGCGTGTGTTCGGTCTGAGTGATTATTTTAACCTTTGATTCGTTTGGGACTCGATCTCGGGGAACCAGCTCCAGATTATCCCCGAGATCTGTGCGAGGTTTTCCCGGCTTCGCCACAGTGGAAGAAGCTCAGAAGCACAGCGAGGTGAGTTTTTAAAAGCTACAGTGCAATATCTGACAGTTTTACGCTCTTTCTTCTCATTTTAACAGTTATTTTACTTTTGAGAACATAACAAAACCCCGACGAGCCTAACGTTTAGCATGTTAGCATTAGTTAGCAATGTTAGCTTCCATGCGTGGCTACAGCGGTAGTGAGTTAGCAAAGGTTTTAGTTGTTTTAAGTCATAATTGGAAGTGTTGGACGTCTATAAAACAAGCCGAATTAAAATTTACAGTTGTACCTAAGTACAAATTAAGTTCAAGTTGTTAGAAAACCAATGTATAAAGGTAGGTACGGTTAAAATGTGCTAAACTGTCATATTGTGAAGCAGGATTTGGTTTGTTATTCACAGGAACTGAAGCTGTCACTGAAGTCAGAAGTTTACTGTGGACTTTATTTTTCAGTCAAGTATATAAAATACTTTTTATTAATGATTTCAGAAACCTCGAACGGTCATTAACTGTTAGAGCAACTTTATAGCGTTTTTTATAATCTTTTCTCTACTTTAAATTATTTCATTGTTAAAAATACAAAATTAAATTAATCATTAGCATCATATCATAATCATCTACATCGAGATTGTAATTGTTAATGATTTAATGTTCATATATAAATATATAATTAGTTTAATGAAAAAGTAAGAAAATCTCACTTATGCACAAAATATAAAATACAGAGAAAGAAGTAAATAAATCTACCTAATGAGATAAAGCCATGTTTTAAATTATATTTTGAAACATTCAGCAGGACTAGGGTTGTCCTGATACTAATTAATTAGTATTATTATCATTAGTAATGATAATAATAATGGATTAGATTTATATTGTGCTTTTTCTCCCAAAGGACTCAGCACTTACAGTCCGTCCGTTGTTCATTCACTCCACAGTCACACACTGGTGGTGGTAAACTACAACTGTAGCCACAGCTGCCCTGGGGCAGACTGACAGAGACGCGCCTACGACCTCTCCAACCAACACTACATACATACACATTTGAGGCAAGGTGGGTTAAGTGTCTTGCCCAAGGACACAACAACAGAACTGTGGAGAGAACGGGAATCGAACCTCCTACCTTCTGGTTGAAGGACGACCGCTCCACCACTGAGCCACTGCCCCAGTACCGTGGTATCGGAGACTCTGAGCTGTTTGAGCTCCTCCGATACTGCCTTTGGAGTACTTTTCTCAAATCTTCTTTCTTTTCCCTCAAAAGCATTGTTAGAAAATATGTGACTGTAAATGACGACGATGAACTTCAAATCTAGTCACTGATAAAACAACTCTAACATCAACATGGTTCTGAAATGTGTCTGCGTCACTAATGTTCAGGACCAGGACTCATTCACTGAAAGGAGAAATACTAGATATAGGAAACCGTTTTGTTCAAATGAAATGCTCTTCCCTTGTTTTGAGTTCAATTTAACCATTATTCATCTGTAAATAATCAGTTCCATTTGAAAAGTAATGTTTTATGTGTCTCTGTTGCAGCTGAAAGGCCAGACTGAAAATGGAAATGTTCTGACCAGAGACAACCCTCCAGAGAAACTCCAGAGCCTATGGAGGCCACTGACTCCACACAAGGTTTTTATCCCTGCTATTTAGAATATTCTTCATTATTATTATTATTATTATTATTATTATTATTATGCACAAAATAAGCAACCAACTCTGATTATTTCTAATCCTGACGGAAACGTCTTAAATACGACACAAATAAATAATTGACTTTCTTTCAGAGCAAGAGCAGGCTCTGGAGCAGTCTTTGGATTTATCGCCCAGCTCCAAAGGAAGACAGCGCAAGAAAAACCCTAAATTCTTAGATTATGAGGTGAGTGACAGTTTTCAAACGCCTCAAACCAAGAAGCAGAAAGAGCGCAGCTTCTCTCGAGTCTCCCGACAATCAGGGAAACGCTGAGGATGAAACAGGCGTGGAGCAAGAACAAGAGCCAGAAAATAAAGGCTCTGAGAAAAAACTGCCAAAGAAAACTCGTAAAAAAAGAGGCAGAAAACCGTGGACAAAGAAGACTCCGGCTAAACCCCCCGGCGCTGACGGAACGGTTCAGGGCGACGCGAGGCCCAAGAGGAAATACGTGAAGAGGCAGGTCGTTAAAGCAGTGGTGACGGAGGTTAAGTCAGCTGAGACTGAAAGTGTGGAGCTGACGCTGGGAGGACGACCCAAAAGAGGAGCTGCTAAAGCGTGAGTCTCTGCAATTAGAATAAAATCAACAATTACAAAGGTTAACATTAGACTAGGGCTGTACAACATTCGAAAAACATGATCTATGCACTAACTATTCTGAATATTCAACAAAATGATATATGTTTAACTAATTTAGAAGATATAAAGAAATTCCAGGCTGTGGACAAACTTTACCTCCCCAGGATTAAAAATAAAATAAAAACTGTCAGGACTAAAGGTGGGAATGAACAGGACTTTTTTATTTGGACCACTGTTTGAGTGAAAACCTTATACTTCCAGAGCTCTGAAGTACCTCCACAGTTTGGCCAATGAAGTTCTGAGTCAACCCAACGATGAGTTTCAGCCCGAGGCCAACGGAGACTCTGAGGCTCAGACCCCGAAGGCTTCAGCCAAAAACACTCCCAAAGGAAACAAAGGTAAAGTCTCCCGGTTCTGTCGAGATGAAGTCAAAGCCCAACACACAGTTTATTTAACCCAGGTTTGTGTTTGTGCAGGAGGCCGAGGCCGAAAGAGGAAGCAGCGCAAATCCAACAGTGACCCTGAGGAAGACGAGGACTTTGTGCCCAACGCTGAAGACGAGGAAGAGGAGGAGGTGGAGGAGGATGAAGAGGAAGTCCATGAAGACCTAGACTTTAGTTTTGGAAAAAGACAACGGACTCCTTCAAGTCACCGCAGTTATGTTAGTTACATTTTAACAAGGACTAAACCAGGACTAAACCAGGACTAAACCAGGACTAAACCAGGACTAAACCAGGACTAAACCAGGACTAAACCAGGTCTAAACCAGGACTAAACCAGGTCTAAACCAGGACTAAACCAGGACTAAACCAGGACTAAACCAGGACTAAACCAGGACTAAACCAGATCTAAACCAGGTCTAAACCAGGTCTAAACCAGGTCTAAACCAGGTCTAAACCAGGACTAAACCAGGACTAAACCAGGACTAAACCAGATCTAAACCAGGTCTAAACCAGGTCTAAACAGGACTAAACCAGGTCTAAACCAGGTCTAAACCAGGACTAAACCAGGACTAAACCAGGACTAAACCAGGACTAAACCAGGTCTAAACCAGATCTAAACCAGGTCTAAACCAGGTCTAAACCAGGACTAAACCAGGACTAAACCAGGACTAAACCAGGACTAAACCAGGTCTAAACCAGGTCTAAACCAGGTCTAAACCAGGACTAAACCAGGTCTAAACCAGGTCTAAACCAGGACTAAACCAGGACTAAACCAGGTCTAAACCAGGACTAAACCAGGACTAAACCAGGACTAAACCAGTTCTAAACCAGGTCTAAACCAGGACTAAACCAGGTCTAAACCAGGTCTAAACCAGGACTAAACCAGGACTAAACCAGGTCTAAACCAGGACTAAACCAGGTCTAAACCAGGACTAAACCAGGACTAAACCAGGACTAAACCAGGTCTAAACCAGGTCTAAACCAGGTCTAAACCAGGACTAAACCAGGTCTAAACCAGGACTAAACCAGGTCTAAACCAGGTCTAAACCAGGTCTAAACCAGGACTAAACCAGGACTAAACCAGGACTAAACCAGGACTAAACCAGGTCTAAACCAGGACTAAACCAGGTCTAAACCAGGTCTAAACCAGGTCTAAACCAGGACTAAACCAGGACTAAACCAGGTCTAAACCAGGTCTAAACCAGGACTAAACCAGGACTAAACCAGGTCTAAACCAGGTCTAAACCAGGACTAAACCAGGTCTAAACCAGGTCTAAACCAGGACTAAACCAGGTCTAAACCAGGTCTAAACCAGGACTAAACCAGGTCTAAACCAGGTCTAAACCAGGACTAAACCAGGTCTAAACCAGGTCTAAACCAGGACTGAACCAGGACTAAACCAGGACTAAACCAGGTCTAAACCAGGTCTAAACCAGGTCTAAACCAGGACTAAACCAGGACTAAACCAGATCTAAACCAGGTCTAAACAGGACTAAACCCGGACTAAACCAGGTTGTGTTTCTGTTTCAGTTTGGGACTCTTAAAGAGAACGGACTCACGACTGGAACTATCCAATCCATAAAACGTTCTCTTGACACCAGCAAGAAATTGTTCGTAAACCTCAGAATCTGCAGAATTACAGTTTTATTGAATGTTTGCTGGTGTTAAATGAGGCCTGCTGTGTTTCAGTCGAGACGAGCACCTGAGCTCCTGGGTGTTTCCGGACTGGGTCCCCTCGTCGTCGTCCTGGCAGCTGCTTCCACAAAGGTACACTTTAGATACGTTTATTAAAAACCGCAGCTCAGGGTTTTACTCACATGTGTTCCTTTCTTTCTTTTCAGCGAAGTGGAGCAGTATCTGCCGGAGGAGCTGCAGTCGGCTGCATTCACAGTGTTCCGAGAAGGTCTCACTGAAGACGACCAAACTCTGCAGAGACTCAACAGGTGAGACAGGCTTTTACAGGACACTGGAGATTATTGCACTTCATACACAAAGCTTAAAAAGGATTCATATTTAGTTCTGCTCTCACCACAGCAGCTGGGTTTTATTCTCAACATTGTTTTGACTGAACAGGTTCGAGTCGCTGCCGTCTCACAGCGAGCGCTGGGACATGCTCTTCTTCAGCGGGGGTCCCGTCTGGGCTCTGGAGTGGTGTCCTACTCCGGACGGGGCCTCGGCTCGACAGATGATAGCTGTGGCCTGTCACCGAGGGATGGACGAGCAGCACAGGGTCAACCAGACGTACAGCGGCTCGGGCCTGATCCAGCTGTGGGACCTGGGGCTGCTCCAGTACGACACGAGGTACAGGACGTCACAGGGGCTGAAAACTGATTTGATCCCATTTCTATATTGAGACATTTTATATGGATTAGAACAGGTTTAAGTTGGATTTGAACAGGTTTTAGATGTATTTGAACAGGTTTTAGATGGATTTGAACAGGTTTTAGTTGGATTTGAACAGGTTTTAGATGGATTTGAACATGTTTTAGTTGGATCTGAACAGGTTTTAGTTGGATTTGAACAGTCTTTAGTTGGATTTGAACAGGTTTTAGATGTATTTGAACAGGTTTTAGATGGATTTGAACAGGTTTTAGATGGATTTGAACAGGTTTTAGTTGGAGTTGAACAGGTTTTAGATGGAGTTGAACAGGTTTTAGTTGGATTTGAACAGGTTTTAGTTGGATTTGAACAGGTTTTAGATGGATTTGAACAGGTTTTAGTTGGATCAACAGGTTTTAGTTGGATTTGAACAGGTTTTAGTTGGATTTGAACAGATTTTAGTTGGAGTTGAACAGGTTTTATTTGGAGTTGAACAGGTTTTAGTTGGTTTTGAACAGGTTTTAGATGGATTTGAACAGGTTTTAGTTGGAGTTGAACAGGTTTTAGTTGGATCTGAACAGGTTTTAGTTGGATTTGAACAGTCTTTAGTTGGATTTGAACAGGTTTTAGTTGGATCTGAACAGGTTTTAGATGGATTTGAACAGGTTTTAGTTGGATTTGAACAGATTTTAGTTGGAGTTGAACAGGTTTTATTTGGAGTTGAACAGGTTTTAGTTGGTTTTGAACAGGTTTTAGATGGATTTGAACAGGTTTTAGTTGGAGTTGAACAGGTTTTAGTTGGATCTGAACAGGTTTTAGTTGGATTTGAACAGTCTTTAGTTGGATTTGAACAGGTTTTAGATGGATCTGAACAGGTTTTAGTTGGATTTGAACAGGTTTTAGTTGGATCTGAACAGGTTTTAGATGGATTTGAACAGGTTTTAGTTGGAGTTGAACAGGTTTTAGTTGGATCTGAACAGGTTTTAGTTGGATTTGAACAGTCTTTAGTTGGATTTGAACAGGTTTTAGATGGATTTGAACAGGTTTTAGATGGATTTGAACAGGTTTTAGTTGGAGTTGAACAGGTTTTAGTTGGATCTGAACAGGTTTTAGTTGGATTTGAACAGCTTTAGGTGGAGTTGAACAGGTTTTAGTTGGTTTTGAACAGGTTTTAGATGGATTTGAACAGGTTTTAGTTGGAGTTGAACAGGTTTTAGTTGGATCTGAACAGGTTTTAGTTGGATTTGAACAGTCTTTAGTTGGATTTGAACAGGTTTTAGATGGATCTGAACAGGTTTTAGTTGGATTTGAACAGGTTTTAGTTGGATCTGAACAGGTTTTAGATGGATTTGAACAGGTTTTAGATGGATTTGAACAGGTTTTAGTTGGATCTGAACAGGTTTTAGTTGGATTTGAACAGGTTTTAGATGGATTTGAACAGGTTTTAGTTGGATTTGAACAGGTTTTAGATGGATTTGAACAGGTTTTAGTTGGATTTGAACAGGTTTTAGATGGATTTGAACAGCTTTTAGATGGATTTGAACAGGTTTTAGTTGGATCAACAGGTTTTAGTTGGATTTGAACAGGTTTTAGTTGGATCAACAGGTTTTAGATGGATCTGAACAGGTTTTAGTTGGATTTGAACAGGTTTTAGTTGGATCTGAACAGGTTTTAGATGGATTTGAACAGGTTTTAGATGGATTTGAACAGGTTTTAGTTGGATTTGAACAGGTTTTAGATGGATTTGAACAGGTTTTAGATGGATTTGAACTGGTTTTAGTTGGATTTGAACAGGTTTTAGATGGATTTGAACAGCTTTAGGTAAGGGCAGATGTGAGTGTAGACCTCATGCTTCGTTTCTTCTGACCCGTGTGCCTCAGACCGGACGTTCAGCCTGCTCTGGTTTACGGTTTGGCTCAGGACAAAGGCTTCGTGTGGCAGCTCAAGTGGTGTCCGTCCGGAGCCTGGGAGCAGGCCGACAGCGACAGGAAGGTGAGAACAGTTTTTAAAATCAGGATTACACTGCTGATACTGATGGAGGTGTGTGCTCTCTAAAGGCTCCGGTCCTGCCCAGACTCGGGCTTCTGGCTGTGGCCACGTCTCTGGGTTTGGTGACCATCTACAGCCTGCCTCATCCAGATGCTCTGCTCAGCAAACTCTCCCAAACAGGTAAGAATATAGATTTAAACAAAGGTGAGTCTGCTGTGTGAGGTGGGAACTTCCACTGAATGACTCGTCTTCGTTCTCTGCGACTCTCAGTAAAACCACCAGAAGGCAGTGTTGGCCCAGGTCTGACCAGAGTTCCACCTGTGTGTGCTTCCGTAGGATCATCCAACCATTTTAACAGCTCCACTTTTACTGCAGTCTTCGTTTTCTCTGACCTGAGCCAACACAGGAAACATGAACAGGTGCTTTATATGATGTAAACGAATAACTCAGTTCTGTCTCTGGTCTTTGGTAAAGAACACCAGATCCACCAAACAGCCGCTCTTCTGGACAGAGATGTTGTTCTGTTGGAGCCTGTCTCCTCCCACTTTCAGTGTCTCTCCCTTCCACGTCTTCTGTAGCTCCTCTTTCAGTCCTCGGTGTTTCTGCTGCTCCACTGTGTCCATCACCTCTGGCTCATTTTGACCTCCATACTCTGCGGATGTGCTCAAAACCAACTAAAACATGTTTAAACCCAACTAAAACATGTTTAAACCCAACTAAAACATGTTTAAATCCATTTAAAACGTGTTTAAATCCATTTAAAACATGTTTAAATCCAACTAAACCATGTTCAAATCCAACTAAACCATGTTCAAATCCAACTAAACCATGTTCAAATCCAACTAAAACATGTTCAAATCCAACAAAATCCTTCTCAAATCCATATTAGGAACAATACCACCACCCTCTTCATAAATATGGACATAAATGTGCACAATTATTGTATTTTCTCAAACACAGTGAGCGGACATCCATCACACAGCCCTCCATCAGTCTTCTCTCGGACATTAACGTGAGCTGAAGGGTGTTTGATGTGATGGACCTCCCGTAGGTCTTGAGCACCCGGGGGTCTCTGGTGCCCCGCAGCAACTGAACCCCGGCTCTGCTGGACTGTGTCCCGCTCGCTGCAGGAGTTATAGATCACTGCGTCACTGCCTCCGGGCCGTGGCCTGGAAAAGACTGGATGTAAGAGATTAATGTGAGTTTATCGGCCACATCCATCACACACCGGGCTCCAGCAGCAGCTACTGTTCGTCAGGCTTTTCCCTTCAGCTGCACAGCTCTGCACTTCATAACATTTCAGTTCAGCAAACGCACAGAACCATCGACTCCGTTTAGGGACAGAAATACTAAAGTCCGTCGCAAAACAGGATTTGTGTGAATCATTTAACGACAGACAGCATCAAGTGGTGTTCATGTGACAGGGAGAAAACAAAAGAGCAACAGATGTTGGGTTAGACCTGTTTAAATCCAACTAAAATATGTTTAAATCCAACTAAAACCTGTTTAAATTCGACTAAAACCTGTTTAAATCCGACTAAACCCTGTTTAAATCCGACTAAACCCTGTTTAAATCCGACTAAAACATGTTTAAATCCGACTAAAACATGTTTAAATCCGACTAAACCCTGTTTAAATCCGACTAAAACATGTTCAAATCCGACTAAACCCTGTTTAAATTCGACTAAAACATGTTTAAATCCGACTAAAACATGTTTAAATCTGACTAAAACATGTTTAAATCTGACTAAAACCTGTTTAAATCCGACTAAAACCTGTTTAAATTCGACTAAAACCTGTTTAAATCCGACTAAAACCTGTTTAAATCCGACTAAACCCTGTTTAAATCCGACTAAAACATGTTTAAATCCGACTAAAACATGTTTAAATCCGACTAAACCCTGTTTAAATTCGACTAAAACATGTTTAAATCCGACTAAAACATGTTTAAATTCGACTAAAACCTGTTTAAATCCGACTAAACCCTGTTTAAATCCGACTAAACCCTGTTTAAATCCGACTAAAACATGTTCAAATCCGACTAAACCCTGTTTAAATTCGACTAAAACATGTTTAAATCCGACTAAAACATGTTTAAATCTGACTAAAACCTGTTTAAATCCGACTAATCCCTGTTTAAATCCGACTAAAACCTGTTTAAATCCGACTAAAACATGTTTAAATCCGACTAAAACATGTTTAAATCCGACTAAAACATGTTTAAATCCGACTAATCCCTGTTTAAATTCGACTAAACATGTTTAAATCCGACTAAAACATGTTTAAATCCGACTAAACCATGTTTAAATTCGACTAAAACATGTTAAAATCCGACTAAAACATGTTTAAATCCGACTAAAACATGTTTAAATCCGACTAAAACATGTTTAAATCCGACTAAACCCTATTTAAATTCGACTAAAACATGTTTAAATCCGACTAAAACATGTTTAAATCCGACTAAACCCTGTTTAAATTCGACTAAACCCTGTTTAAATTCGACTAAACCCTGTTTAAATCGACTAAAACATGTTTAAATCCGACTAAAACATGTTTAAATCCGACTAAAGCATGTTTAAATTCGACTAAAACATGTTTGAATTCGACTAAAACATGTTTAAATTCGACTGAACCCTGTTTAAATCCGACTAAAACATGTTTAAATCCGACTAAAACATGTTTAAATCCGACTAAAACATGTTTAAATCCGACTAGACCCTATTTAAATTCGACTAAAACATGTTTAAATCCGACTAAAACATGTTTAAATCCAACTAAACCCTGTTTAAATTCGACTGAACCCTGTTTAAATCCGACTAAAACATGTTTAAATCCGACTAAAACATGTTTAAATCCGACTAAAACATGTTTAAATCCGACTAGACCCTATTTAAATTCGACTAAAACATGTTTAAATCCGACTAAAACATGTTTAAATCCGACTAAAACATGTTTAAATTCGACTAAAACATGTTTGAATTCGACCTAAACATGTTTAAATCCGACTAAAACATGTTTAAATTCAACTAAAACCTGTTCATGTCCAACTAACTATACATTGGTTTAAATAATTTTGCTATCACTTGAGCAAACTAAGGTGGTAACAATCTGTAAAACATGATGTTTACAGGTAACAGTAAAACAGTTGTGGTATAATATTGTGGTGCACTCGTTTTTACATAATTTTAACCTCAATCCAATGTTTTTATCCAATAAAGACAAATTCAAGAAGCCTCTGAAAAGAAAATCCAATCCACAACAGCTTCTTAAACACTCTAAAAACTTAACCTGAATTTATGGAAAAATGAGCATCATAAATACTTCATAATTCTGACACATATGTTTACTGCTTTGAACATTTTACACAATCCTTTAAAGGTTTTTTC
This sequence comes from Perccottus glenii, assembly GCA_024416835.2. NCBI lineage: Eukaryota > Metazoa > Chordata > Actinopteri > Gobiiformes > Odontobutidae > Perccottus > Perccottus glenii. Next base: position 2,132,320 of record CM044564.2, read on the forward strand.
AGTGACAGAATGGTCCGTGTGAGCTGCTGTCATTCTCATTTAACCATTCCATTTTTATATTTCTCACTTCCTGTTCCTAAAGCCGTTCACATCAAGCCTTCCTGCTTCGAACACAACATGCACTTTTGTAATATATTTTACATTTTATTGTCTTTCAGAAAAGCCGTGGCTCCTGATTTAAATACCTCATTATCCTCCTGCAGTGTTAATATTTACTCTAAATGAAGCGCTCCATATTCAGCCAACTCTTAATTCTTTTCTATTACACTCGACTTGTTTTTGTAATTAAGACAGATCTCCAGTGCTTTATTCTGCCCTTTTTTCTTTTCGCTGTTTTGAGTTTCCATTTTGTTCCAGAGCCACGCGTCGTTGGCTCGCTGCATCAGCCTCTCGCTCACGACCGTAGGTCATTAGAGTGAAAGAAAGGTCGCAGAGCGCTCACATTTGGAGAATATGTCCGAATGAACTCGCACAGACATTCGACTGCATTGTTTCAGCTGCAAATGTAGTTATTAATGCACTTTTTTACAAAATACACACCGTCTGCAGCAATTTGATCACTTTATATGCTTTAATTTTCAGGTAAATGGGATTAAATCCAATCAAAACCTGTTCAAATCCAACTAAAACCTGTTCAAATCAGTCTAAATTCTCAAAATAGATTCTTTGTTGTAAACTTTTCTGTGCTGAAGAAATGTAGTGTAATTTTCTTTTTCAAAGACACAAGTATGAAATTGTTTATTCGGTTCCAGGAGCACATTGGTGGCAAAGGGAGTATTGTTCCATTTAAATTATTACAACATTATTAAGTTCTACCCAAACAATATTGGTTAGATTAGGCTGCCATGATTTCAAAGATGCAGTTGAGAACAGCAGGTGTGGAAACATTAACCAAGGGCTCCAGCTCTGACTGAGGTTTGGAAATGCAGCCATGTGTTTCCCCGTCAGACGAAGAGGTGAAAGGTGGTGTTGAAAAAGCCTGGAGCGTGTGTCTGCGGCAGATAATTCTAAAAGGTTTTTGTGCTCGGGAGGAGGATGAATGAGCGAAAGAAAAGCAGGCCGTTAAAACCACAGGATGAAGGAGGGCGGCGTTTTGAGGCAGAGAAAGACAAAAGCGGAACGCGAAGGATGGCACATAATTTACGGTGGCGTTTTCCATCAGACAAGAATCTATAATTGAAATGACAAAGAAGATGCATCACCGAGGCGGTCGTTAGGGTTTAGTAGCTCACATCCACACCGTCTCTGCTCTGTCAATCATCCGAGGCTCAGGGCGGGGTCTGGGGTTTGAGAGGCTTATATAATGAGAAGTAAGAAATAAGTAGAGATATGGAGTGAACTCTGAGCAGTGGTTACTGACATCAGGTTCACCTCTGGGTTCATTGTGTCAAAACCCAGTCAAAGATCTGTTTTTATGTGTTCCACTGAGGGCCCTACAGACTCAGACTCAATGGGACGCTGGATTTTGCTTTGGTAAATTGTGTTGTTGTGTTAATCTGGACCTGTGTCTGTTCTGGGACTTTTCTAATGTCTCTGAGAAGAGCTCTAGAGGTTATTCTCCAGATATATACCCCCATGAAACCAGCACTTCTTTGCAGCGACATAAGGACTGAGCTCAGTGCAGCTCAAACAAACCCATACTGAAAGTAAAAGTGAATAGCCTTTTATAATAACCTGTCAGTGTTTGTATCTCTGTAATTACCATCCGATTGTCCAAACTGCACTGCCTCAGCAAGAATATAATCAAACATTTATTTACTACTGTGGGCCTTCTTCAACTGGACACAGCTGTTTCCATAAGAACCACTATCAGTATAAAGTAGTGTTTCTGAAAAACCTGATGAAGATCTGAGGATTATAAAGCCTTTTAGAGCAGCTGTTAATAATATAATAATAAACTTTAATTTATAAAGCGCCTTTAAAGGCAACTTCTCAAAGCGCTGTACAAAAAACAAGCTCCCTGTTGGGAGCCATGTTGGATAACGACAGTGATGGACGGCGGAGGTTCACCTCAGGTCTGTGAGAGCGACAGATAAGAAATCAGGGCGTGTTTGTGTCTCTGAGTCTGAGGTGAGGGAGGGGTGGATGGGGTGGGGTTGGTATCGATTCGGGACTCGCAGTAATCCTCCCGAAGACTGGACACAGAACTAATGATGTCTGACTGGGTTTTCTTTGTATTAGATTCAGCAGCCGTTAAACACAGACGTGATTATAGAGGCTGCTCTTCTAGGATGTTTAGATCCGGCTAAAACCTGTTCAAATCCAGCTAGAACCAGACATTACATTCTTGTTTTAAAGGAGATCCATGTTACTGACTTGACTTTGTTTTATTTTACAGAAAGGTCCAGTCGTGTGCCTCCGATCTACAAGGTACGCTCACTTTTACAGCTCACATAAAACCCTGTGAAACGTTAAACGACACTGTGGTTCATTCGTTCAAACGCTGCTCTACGTCAGTGTTTCTTGTGTTTTCAGGCCAAAGCGGTGCTGACTCTGAAGCTGGGCTCGTTTAAAGCTCCTCGTCTGACTCAGAGCGGACAGGTCCTGGCCCTGGACTGGCTCCCACAGAAACCACACGACGTCATCGCCATCGGGTTCTACGACGGTACGGTGTCTGCGCAGGTCGTTAAAGCAAAACCGAGTAGACCTTTCTGTTACGATCCTGTGTATATTACTGCTTCTGCAGTTATTATAATAAAGTCTATCATATATACATTAAATTAAACATGTCACATTTAGATTTATCCCAATTAAACCTCTTCAAATCCAACTAAAACCTCTTCAAATCCAACTAAAACCTCTTCAAATTCAACTAAAACCAATTCAAATCCAACTAAAACCTCTTCAAATCCAACTAAAACCTCTTCAAATCCAACTAAAACCTCTTCAAATCCAACTAAAACCAATTCAAATCCAACTCAAACCAATTCAAATCCAACTAAAACCTCTTCAAATCCAACTAAAACCTCTTCAAATCCAACTGAAACCTGTTCAAATCCCCAAAAAGTATTTAGAACCTGTTTAGATCCAACTAAGAACTGTTCAAATCCAGTAAATCTAAAAGCTTTTCAGACTTATTGAAGAGGAATCCTGTGCTCAAATCAGGATTTCATACAGTTTAAAATAAAATAAAAAAACAGCAGAAGATTATTTTATAAAATGCTTGCTCACAGTGAACCTGACAAAACTCATCTCTTTTATCACAACTTAGTGACTCCATAGAATGTGTTTTTTAGGGAACGTTGGTTTGTGGGACCTCACCACGAAGTCGTCTCTGCTGAGAGTGAGAGAACCTGACGGATCCATGAGTCTGCTGCGCATCAGTGTCTCGTGGCTCACGACAACGCTGTTCGAGCGCTGGCCTTCTGCCCCGCCTCCAGGTAACTCACTGAAGCTCTACCTGCTTCATAAACCTAAAAACAACTGTTCATTTAGTTATACTGCAGTAGAGGCTTGAATACTTCACTTAAATATGCTTTTAGAGCTGCACAAGTAATGTTCATCCAAACAGAATTCAACCCAACTAAATCAAACAGGCCTGGTTTAGCCTTGTATTTCTTATATTTTACAAATCAGTGCAACTTTTACTCTTTGAAGCATCTTCATATATTTCACTGTAAAATCCCATAAACATGCATTTTAAAGTATTTTATTTAAAACTATATATTTTTTATATATCTTTTTTTTTTAATCAGTTTAATAAATCTGTTTAGCACAAGCCACATGGGCCCAATGTGGTTTTAAATGTACTTTATTTAGAATTGCCGTTAAACACTTCACTCTAACTGTGTCGACAGATATTGAGTAAAACTGCTTTGTATGCGTTTTGTTTTCGAGTTCTCTGAACCTGTGTTGTCTGTAGCTCTTTCTAAAGCTCGTCCTCTGGGACCGTTTATCAGTGTTAAGGCTCAGAAAGCACAAGGATGATGGCTGTAGCCACAAAATGCACAGCGCTCACGAAGACAGATTATTTCTCTCTGTTCATGCTTGTACTTTTTTTAGGTTTGCAGTGGTAACATATACGAAAACACAGCTGTTAAAACAAAAACATTAAACACAATTGATTTGATTGTTTATTTGAACATGTAAATAAAAAATAAAAATACAAATAAAAATTTATATTCATACAATCATGCATAATATTTATACAATTAAAATAACAGCCAAATTAAGTCATGTACTTCTCAGCACAATCTTTCCATATTATTGTAGATAATTCAAATTAGAAATTCTCATGTTCAAAAGGAGTAGGAAGAAGTTCATAACAAACTTTTCAAGTCCTACCCCATTTCTCTATTCTTATCCTTTAATTAAATACAAACAATTTGATGCTTCACTTATATATACATCCTATATCTACCTACCTTCTGTTCACATAAACCTATACATAGATACAGATGCATACACACACTCCCATTTTTTCTTTCTTTTCCATTTATCTATAACAAATCAAATAATAACACCTCCATACTATACTTAACATGTAGACCAATGAACCTGTATACAATACTATCACCTCAAGTCCTTTTCGTATCCATTTAGTATATTCAGTTTAAATAATCTTTTAAAATTACTTATTGTTGTACATGATTTCATCTCTTCACTGCAGCTGTTCCATACAATAACTCCTTTGGTTGTGATGCATTGATATTTAGAATTTGTTCTTATAGATTTCTTTTAAATACATATGTTCCTCTTAAGTGATAACTGCTCTCTCATTTGAAACAACCCTTGAATACTGTCAGATAGTTGCTGATTATTTATTTTATACATAAATTGTGCAGTTTTGAAGTCAACAATATCTCTGAATTTTAGTGCTTTCAATTTAATAAACAGTGGAGTAGTTGGTGCTCTATAGGTGGTTTTATTTACAATTCTTAAGGCTCTCTTTTGAAGGATAAATATTGGTTCAGTATTGGTTTTGTAAGTGTTTCCCCATACCTCCAAACAGTAAGTAATGTAAGGAAGTATGAAGGAACAATACAACATATACAATGTTTGCTGATTTAATAGGTAATTGATTTTATATAATATAGCAATTGATTTGGATATTTTAGCCTTAATATAATGTATATGTGGCTTCCAACATAATTTTTCATCGATTATTACTCCCAAGAATTTAAGTTCTTTTACTCGTTTCTATTTCAATATCATTTATCCTAAGCTTTTTGTTTACAGTTGTAGCACGACGATTACCAAAAATTATAAATTTAGTTTTACTTAAGTTCAGTGTTAGTTTATTTGCATCAAACCATCTCTTTATCTTTTGTAATTCATTTTCCACTGTGTCCAAAAGTTGTTCCAGATTTTCTCCAGAACAGATTAAATTAGTATCATCAGCAAACAAAATGGTTTTCAGAGTTTTTGACACCTCCCATACATTATTAATATACAAGTTAAACAACAATGGTCCCAACACTGAACCCTGGGGGACCCCAAAAGTAATTTTCTTTGCAAATAAGATAAGATAAGCAATAAGAACCTGTACAAACTGAAGTAAAGAGGTGCGAGTATAGACCCCTGTGGAACTCCTTTTTGGTAACTTCTTTTACCAATACATCTATTTATTAATTTTTTTTACCTCAATTTACAGATAAAGGTGTTTTTAGAATGTTTTCACATAGAACAGACTTTTAGTGAATGCAGTTCTATTGAAGGATAGTGTCTTTTTTTGCTCAATGAGCCGTTCGTGTTCAGTTTGAGCCTCAGGTAAATGTACCCATGTTCAGTCTGATTGAACTGTTGGAGTAAAGGCCAGCTTCTGAAATAAGCAGAGACTAAACTAAGAACAGAGAGCACAAGAGCTGTCTTAGTGACGAGTTATTATTTCATACAGTGAGTCTAAACTAAATGATCTTCAGCTGTTTGAGGCCCATCATTGTCAAAGATGTGGTTTGGTGGAGCATGTCTTTTCTAAAACAAAAGTCCTGTCAAAGCCGTGTTCTGCTCCAGTGACTCTAATCCTGAGATAACCCTGAGGAACTCCACTGACGACCGTCACACGGGCGTCTCGTGATAAAAGGTCACCGCTCAAACGCTTCTCCTCGGCGGCGCTCATCCCTCCTACATTATTTTTCCTCGCTCCATTACTCGGCTGATGAACAACGGGACGGAGCGGCTGGGATTCTCTGACGCTGCAGTATCCAGACGTTTTATTAAAAATCAGATGAGCGGACGGTCCGAGTCGTCCTTAGAGCCGCCCAAGCAGCGATATCATTTTGGGGTTTTTTAAATTAGCTGTCAGCCTTAAAACATGACAAATATCTAACCTTATGTTCTTCCACAAAGCTTTTCTGCAGTTTTCAAAAATGTTGAAGAGAAAGTATAAGTCACAGATTTAAACAGGTTTTAGATGAATTTGAACAGGTTTTAGATGGATTTGAACAGGTTTTAGTTGGATTTGAACAGGTTTTAGTTGGATCTGAACAGGTTTTAGTTGGATTTGAAGAGGTTTTAGTTGGATTTGAAGAGGTTTTAGTTGGATTTGAACAGGTTTTAGTTGTATTTGAACAGGTTTTAGTTGTATTTGAACAGGTTTTAGATGGATTTGAATAGGTTTTAGTTGGATTTGAACAGGTTTTAGTTGGATTTGAACAGGTTTTAGATGGATTTGAGCAGGTTTTAGATGGATTTGAGCAGGTTTTAGATGGATTTGAACAGGTTTTAGATGGATTTGAACAGGTTTTAGATGGATTTGAACAGGTTTTAGAAGGATTTGAGCAGGTTTTAGATGGATTTGAGCAGGTTTTAGATGGATTTGAACAGGTTTTAGATGGATTTGAACAGGTTTTAGATGGATTTGAACAGGTTTTAGATGGATTTGAACAGGTTTTAGTTGGATTTGAACAGGTTTTAGATGGATTTGAGCAGGTTTTAGATGGATTTGAGCAGGTTTTAGATGGATTTGAGCAGGTTTTAGATGGATTTGAACAGGTTTTAGTTGGATTTGAACAGGTTTTAGAAGGATTTGAACAGGTTTTAGATGGATTTGAACAGGTTTGAGTTGGATTTGAACAGGTTTTAGTTGGATTTGAACAGGTTTTAGTTGGATTTGAACAGGTTTTAGTTGGATTTGAACAGGTTTTAGATGGATTTGAACAGGTTTTAGTTGGATTTGAACAGGTTTTAGATGGATTTGAGCAGGTTTTAGATGGATTTGAGCAGGTTTTAGATGGATTTGAGCAGGTTTTAGATGGATTTGAGCAGGTTTTAGATGGATTTGAACAGGTTTTAGTTGGATTTGAACAGGTTTTAGAAGGATTTGAACAGGTTATAGATGGATTTGAACAGGTTTGAGTTGGATTTGAACAGGTTTTAGATGGATTTGAACAGGTTTTAGATGGATTTGAACAGGTTTTAGATGGATTTGAACAGGTTTTAGATGGATTTAAACAGGTTTTAGATGGATTTGAACAGGTTTTAGATGGATTTGAACAGGTTTTAGATGGATTTAAACAGGTTTTAGATGGATTTGAACAGATTTTAGATGGATTTGAGCAGGTTTTAGATGGATTTAAGCAGGTTTTAGATGGATTTGAGCAGGTTTTAGATGGATTTGAACAGGTTTTAGATGGATTTGAACAGGTTATAGATGGATTTGAACAGGTTTGAGTTGGATTTGAACAGGTTTTAGATGGATTTGAGCAGGTTTTAGATGGATTTAACATATTAAAATAAGACTGTTCCAGGGTTCGTTCATAAACTCGTGGATGGTTCTGACGCAGACATCGATGACATGTTTTGATCGAAGCTGAAGGAATGAGACAAATATTTCATAGATTTTACATTTTTCAGTTGGACTCAAAGGAAAACAAACAGAATCATTATTTTACTTCAGACAAAAAACACATTATTCATTATATAATTATAAATAAATGGATTCTGTTCAGCTTCAAGAGAATCCTCTTTTTTAAATAAATGAAGATAAAAAAAATAATCTAATTAATTAGAGGCTTTGTAATTAATTAATCGAAATTAATCGCATTTTAATTGCATATAAATATTTGACCTGAGAACAGTGAGAAGTAATTTTTCACATGGATTTTTAGTATACCATTGAATAATGACTGAATACATAAGCTTAATCAACAAAGTATTGTTTATTAATTTCAGTCCAGCAGACCAGTGCAGTGTAGTTACCCTGGTCCTGATCATCTGGTGGAGTGTGGGTCGGGTGTGGGTCCTTGTAACTTTACTCGGAGTCGGGCTAACGTCCACGCTAACTCCTATGTGTTTTGCGTTGAGGTGATATTTGAGGCTCGATGTGCAGCGGTGATTCCTTGTTGCATAGCTCGCTCACAACCATGCTCTTGTCGTTACATCCTTTCGTTTTTTAAAACAAAATTTCCCATCCACGAGGCCAAGCAAAGCGGTCTCGTCAGCTTCTTCGTTCATGTTGACTGTGGTTTGTTGTTGTCAGAAGTCAAGAACACTAGTTGGTGCTCCGCGTTAAAGTCCCGGTCCTAATTTGTAGATAAACACAGAAGTATATATTCAGTGTAAAATCAACTCCTCTCTGGTGTTCTGTAGAAACCTGCTGGTGACAACCGGAGAGGACCGCTTCGTTAAAACCTGGGACCTGACCAGGTTTTACGAACCCATCACGGTCCAGAAACGGTGCCTCATCACCGAAGTGTCCTGGCCCCTGAACGGCTCGGGGCTCCTGCTCGCAGAAGAGACGGCCTTCGCAGCGTAAGACTCTCACATGGTTCTGTACAAAACTCCCAGACCCGGACTGAACCGGACTGACCCAGACTGAACCGGACTGACCCAGACTAACCCAGACTGAACCAGACTGAACCAGAATTAACCGGACTGACCCAGACTGACCCGGACTGACCCAGACTAACCCAGACTGAACCAGACTGACCCAGACTGAACCAGACTGAACCAGAATTAACCGGACTGAACCAGACTGAACCGGATTAACCCAGACTGAACTGGACTAACCCAGACTAACCCACAGGGTTCCCACGCATCCTGGAAAACCTGGAAAACCTGGAAAATGAAAGACAAATTTTCCAGTCCTGGAAAACACATGGAAAATGGGGAAAAAAGTAAAATGTCCTGGAAACGTTTGCGTTGTCCTGGAAAATTTTACGCATGAATATCTGTTTTCAAGCAAGTACGCAATTTGACATCTCAGTACGCTGGTTTGCCCCTCTCAACTACGGACATTGTGAGTTCTGTGACAAATGTGCGCGTGCGGTACTCCTGTCTGACAACCAGTGTTGATTTCGTTAACGAAAACTATGATGAAAAATGTTCATTGACGACATTTTTTTTCCCCTAAGACAAGAAGATGAGAGACGACACCCACGTCATTAAGCGATAACTGTGACTAATATGCAATATCGTTGTGAAATAAATAAGAGACTGAAATGTGTAAAAACTGTTTTTTTTAAACTTGACCAAAACCACTTGTTTTGCCGAATAAATGAGACAACACATTACATTCTGTTTTTACAGGCGTTCATGCTCACGGTTGCCAAATTTAAATAATTAATCCCCCAGGCAAAACGAACTAAAATATAAAATAAAATTAGTTTTTCGTTGTCAATGTCTTTCATTTTTAACGCTATTTAAAACATTCATTCAGCTTTTTTTCAGCATTTCTTTATCTGCTCCCTCCGTCTCTCTGTTACTCATGCGTCTCTCACATGCGCGCGCGCACACACACACACACACACACACACACTCATCAGTTTATGCCATTATGTATACCAGATAAGTAATGTGCCTTGGTGCGAGCAGATGCAAGTCATTTAGAAGTCCCGATGATAGTTAATATTTTCTAACGTTAGTGACTAATTGCGAATACAGTTTGACTGTGAGAGTTTGGACTTTTAAACTGATATCAGCAAGTAAAATAGCAGTGTATGAACTAAAGTAGTAAATAACTTCTGTTTTAGTAGTGTGGCATTGCAAGTAGAGGAAAGCAGATGGCATTGTGAAAGACAACAATTTTTGCACAACTATAATACAGATATAACGGTATAGGTACAATATCACATCTGTTTCAAAATATATCTCGATGTGATAATATCGCTATATCGCCCAGCCTTAGTTGTGATGACTTGATTCGCACTGTAGCAGCTGAAAAAGTCTTGAAAATGTCCTGGAAAATCATTTCAAGAAAAGAGTGGGAACCCTGACCCAGACTGATCCAGACTAACCCAGACTGAACCAGACTGACCCAGACTGAACCGGATTAACCCAGCCTGAACTGGACTGAACCGGACTAACCCAGACTTACCCAGACCTGTATCGACTCAAAGCACGAGTGTTAAAAGTGTTCCTGTCTCTCACAGATACAGTTCTCACGGGCTGCATTACTACGACCACTTAATGCAGACCTTCTTCGCTGCCCCCAGGTCTGGGACGATGTGGGTGAGTCTCCACTGACCTCTGACCTCGAGACTAGAGTAATGGAGTCATGTTTTCCCAGGACCTTTGAACACACCCTGGAGCCTGAGTTACATCAGACACTCTCAGCAGCTCTTTTCTGAAGTGAACAGTGTATGTTGTTGTTTTTCCTCCAGTCCATGGCGTACTCTGAGTGGCTGAACTTTGCTGCGACCTCTGACACTGTTGGAGAGGTGATCCTGTGCACGTTACCTCTGCTCTGTGCCCCGATACAGCACTGCAAACGCACCATCGAGAGCGCCGTAAGGCTCCTTTTCTCTATCGCACTTTTTCTCTTTTTATTGTAGCTCAAGTCAGACTTTCGTATCATTGTATTTTGTTTTGTGTCAGTATTTGGATCATTTAACGTTATTATGAAAGATAAGTACCACACTCTCAATTGTTGCTGATGTGTGACGTATCGAAATCAAACTTGTAAATCCTGTTTGTCGCTGTTTTAAAGAGCTTCGTACATTCTGGCGTGAATCTTTCATTTGTGGACACTTTTATAGCCGCAGTCGTCTGTTGTCTTTCTGTCTGCAGCCGGTTTACTTCACTTCCATGGTGCCTTTTACGACGACAGAAGAAGCAGCAGCCGAGGAGACGTCTGCAGGAAGAGGAGACGAGGAGAAGGAGGTCGAAGGAGAGACAGAGGGAAAAGAGAACGGCTCTGATGAGAACCTGACGGAGATCTGTGGCCCAGAGCAGATAAAATATAGAGAAGCAGCAAAGAAATACTACCTCAAGCTCACGGACTTTGATCTGGTACGAGTCCGAAAATATAAAACAGTGTCTAAATCAATGACAGGTGTTTGTAATGGTCCTGAAAGTAAACTTGACTTGGATTTGAACAAGTTTTAGTTGGTTTTGAACAGGTTTTAGTAGGACTTGAACAGGTTTTAGTTGGATTTGAACAGGTTTTAGTAGGACTTGAACAGGTTTTAGTTGGATTTGAACAGGTTTTAGTTGGATTTGAACAGGTTTTAGTAGGACTTGAACAGGTTTTAGTTGGATTTGAACAGGTTTTAGTTGGATTTGAACAGGTTTTAGTTGGATTTGAACAGGTTTTAGTTGGATTTGAACAGGTTTTAGTTGGATTTAAACAGGTTTTAGTTGGATTTGAACAGGTTTTAGTTTAATTTGAACAGGTTTTAGGTGGATTTGAACAGGTTTTAGATGGATTTGAACTGGTTTTAGTTGGATTTGAACAGGTTTTAGTTGGATTTGAACAGGTTTTAGATGGATTTGAACAGGTTTTAGTTGGATTTGAACAGGTTTTAGTTTAATTTGAACAGGTTTTAGATGGATTTGAACAGGTTTTAGTTGGATTTGAACTGGTTTTAGTTGGATTTGAACAGGTTTTAGATGGATTTGAACAGGTTTTAGTTGGATTTGAACTGGTTTTAGTTGGATTTGAACAGGTTTTAGTTGGATTTGAACAGGTTTTAGTTGGATTTGAACTGGTTTTAGTTGGATTTGAACTGGTTTTAGTTGGATTTGAACAGGTTTTAGATGGATTTGAACAGGTTTTAGATGGATTTGAACAGGTTTTAGTTGGATTTGAACTGGTTTTAGTTGGATTTGAACAGGTTTTAGTTGGATTTGAACAGGTTTTAGTTGGATTTGAACAGGTTTTAGATGGATTTTAACAGGTTTTAGATGGATTTGAACAGGTTTTAGTTGGATTTGAACAGGTTTTAGATGGATTTTAACAGGTTTTAGTTGGATTTGAGCTGGTTTTAGATAGATTTGAACAGGTTTTAGTCGGATTTGAACAGGTTTTAGATAGATTTGAACAGGTTTTAGTTGGATTTGAACTGGTTTTAGTTGGATTTGAACTGGTTTTAGTTGGATTTGAACAGGTTTTAGTTGGATTTGAACAGGTTTTAGTTGGATTTGAACAGGTTTTAGATGGATTAGAACAGGTTTTAGTTGGATTTGAACAGGTTTTAGTTGGATTTGAACAGGTTTTAGTTGGATTTGAACAGGTTTTAGTTGGATTAGAACAGGTTTTAGTTGGATTAGAACAGGTTTTAGTTGGATTTGAACAGGTTTTAGATGGATTTGAACAGGTTTTAGATGGATTTGAACAGGTTTTAGTTGGATTTGAACTGGTTTTAGTTGGATTTGAACAGGTTTTAGTTGGATTTGAACAGGTTTTAGTTGGATTTGAACAGGTTTTAGATGGATTTTAACAGGTTTTAGATGGATTTGAACAGGTTTTAGTTGGATTTGAACAGGTTTTAGATGGATTTTAACAGGTTTTAGTTGGATTTGAGCTGGTTTTAGATAGATTTGAACAGGTTTTAGTCGGATTTGAACAGGTTTTAGATAGATTTGAACAGGTTTTAGTTGGATTTGAACAGGTTTTAGTTGGATTAGAACAGGTTTTAGATGGATTTGAACAGGTTTTAGTTGGATTTGAGCAGGTTTTAGTTGGATTTTAACAGGTTTTAGATGGATTTGAACAGGTTTTAGTCGGATTTTAACAGGTTTTAGATGGATTTGAACAGGTTTTAGTTGGATTTGAACAGGTTTTAGTTGGATTTGAACAGGTTTTAGTTAGATTTGAACAGGTTTTAGATGGATTTGAACAGGTTTTAGTTGGATTTGAACTGGTTTTAGTTGGATTTGAACAGGTTTTAGTTGGATTTGAACAGGTTTTAGTTGGATTTGAACAGGTTTTAGATGGATTTTAACAGGTTTTAGATGGATTTGAACAGGTTTTAGTTGGATTTGAACAGGTTTTAGATGGATTTTAACAGGTTTTAGTTGGATTTGAGCTGGTTTTAGATAGATTTGAACAGGTTTTAGTCGGATTTGAACAGGTTTTAGATAGATTTGAACAGGTTTTAGTTGGATTTGAACTGGTTTTAGTTGGATTTGAACTGGTTTTAGTTGGATTTGAACAGGTTTTAGTTGGATTTGAACAGGTTTTAGTTGGATTTGAACAGGTTTTAGATGGATTAGAACAGGTTTTAGTTGGATTTGAACAGGTTTTAGTTGGATTTGAACAGGTTTTAGTTGGATTTGAACAGGTTTTAGTTGGATTAGAACAGGTTTTAGTTGGATTAGAACAGGTTTTAGTTGGATTTGAACAGGTTTTAGATGGATTTGAACAGGTTTTAGATGGATTTGAACAGGTTTTAGTTGGATTTGAACTGGTTTTAGTTGGATTTGAACAGGTTTTAGTTGGATTTGAACAGGTTTTAGTTGGATTTGAACAGGTTTTAGATGGATTTTAACAGGTTTTAGATGGATTTGAACAGGTTTTAGTTGGATTTGAACAGGTTTTAGATGGATTTTAACAGGTTTTAGTTGGATTTGAGCTGGTTTTAGATAGATTTGAACAGGTTTTAGTCGGATTTGAACAGGTTTTAGATAGATTTGAACAGGTTTTAGTTGGATTTGAACAGGTTTTAGTTGGATTAGAACAGGTTTTAGATGGATTTGAACAGGTTTTAGTTGGATTTGAGCAGGTTTTAGTTGGATTTTAACAGGTTTTAGATGGATTTGAACAGGTTTTAGTCGGATTTTAACAGGTTTTAGATGGATTTGAACAGGTTTTAGTTGGATTTGAACAGGTTTTAGTTGGATTTTAACAGGTTTTAGTTAGATTTGAACAGGTTTTAGATGGATTTGAACAGGTTTTAGTTGGATTTGAACAGGTTTTAGTTGGATTTGAGCAGGTCTCGTGTTGATAAACCTGTTTTCTTCTCTCTCAGCGTAACTTTTCTAAGTTCGATCGCAGAATCATGTGGAAACAGATGAAAGCCACTGAAGTGAAGACGCCTCTGAGACTCGACGACTTCCCTCTCGCTGCTTTACACAAGGTACCTTTTCAAAAGTGTTCTCTCTCGGATTCTCTCAAAACAAGACTTACTTTGGTCTCGACATGTTCTCGTTTAGTCTTGACTTTAATGTCAGTAACATTCATAAACGCTCCCTCGTCTCGACGAGCAGCGATAAAAACACCTGAACCTAACGACCTGTAAAATGAGAAAAAGATGTTTAACAGTATTCTGCCCTCGAGGCTTTAATGAAAACTGAAGGGTCTGAGTTCAGGGGAAAAGGAGGAGGAGGAGGGTTTATGGAGGTGAAGAGGAGGCAGTGACTGGACACACAAAGGTTTTCAGCTCAATGACCTGACACACCTCACAGGTAACTCGTGGAAATCAAACAGTTTTCAGGGTCAGGCCTTTTTTTCAGATTTGGAACGTCACCATGGCAACACGGATCCATCTAAAACCTGTTCAAATCCATCTAAAACCTGTTCAGATCCATCTAAAACCTGTTCAGATCCATCTAAAACCTGTTCAGATCCATCTAAAACCTGTTCAGATCCAACTAAAACCTGTTCAGATCAATCTAAAACCTGTTCAAATCCATATAAAACCTGTTCAGATCCATCTAAAACCTGTTCAAATCCATCTAAAACCTGTTCAGATCCAACTAAAACCTGTTCAGATCCAACTAAAACCTGTTCAGATCCAACTAAAACCTGTTCAAATCCATCTAAAACCTGTTCAGATCCATCTAAAACCTGTTCAGATCCATCTAAGACCTGTTCAGGTCCCTCTAAACCCCCTCTGGCTCTTGTTCCTCAGATCCGTTTCAGCCCTAACCTCTCGTCCCACTGCTGGATGGTGACGGCGGGACAGACGGGTCTGGTCCGACTGCTCTGTGTGAGGAGCGCCATCATCAACGAAACTAAACAGATCATCCAAGAAAACCAGAGAGAGGGACCAAGAGTCCAGTCGAGACCGGCTCCGAGACCGGACAGACTCAGGAGCCGCTATAGCCTCAGGTTTACAGCTGGGTTTACTGTCAGTGAACGCACCACAGCTCCAGCTCGGAATGGACTCCATGTTACCTGCAGCACTCTACAGCTTACCTGTTCAAATCTGACTAAAACCTGTTCAAATCTGACTAAAACCTGTTCAAATCTGACTAAAACCTGTTCAAATCTGACTAAAACCTGTTCAAATCTGACTAAAACCTGTTCAAATCTGACTAAAACCTGTTCAGATCTGACTAAAACCTGTTCAGATCTGACTAAAACCTGTTCAGATCTGACTAAAACCTGTTCAAATCTGACTAAAACCTGTTCAAATCTGACTAAAACCTGTTCAGATCTGACTAAAACCTGTTCAAATCTGACTAAAACCTGTTCAAATCTGACTAAAACCTGTTCAGATCTGACTAAAACCTGTTCAAATCTGACTAAAACCTGTTCAAATCTGACTAAAACCTGTTCAGATCTGACTAAAACCTGTTCAGATCTGACTAAAACCTGTTCAGATCTGACTAAAACCTGTTCAGATCTGACTAAAACCTGTTCAGATCTGACTAAAACCTGTTCAGATCTGACTAAAACCTGTTCAAATCTGACTAAAACCTGTTCAGATCTGACTAAAACCTGTTCAAATCTGACTAAAACCTGTTCAAATCTGACTAAAACCTGTTCAGATCTGACTAAAACCTGTTCAGATCCAAATCAAAGCCTCCAGGGTAAGAGTGGGTTTAATGGAAAGTTAATGTATTTACTTCAAAAGAAAGAAAGAAAAGTGTGAAGCATGTTTTAAATTTCATCAAAAGGAAATGATCCAGTTATTTTCACGTTACAGCACCTTTAATTCGTCATTAGTCATATTACTGCTCATCATTTTAGTTTAATCAGTAAATTTAAGTCATAAACCTATTTTAAATCCAGTTTAAACCAGATTAAGTTTAAATACAACCTGTTTTCTCCTGCTCCTGTCTGCTTCTCCAAACTCACTGTGAACAATCCAAAGTGTAGTTCAGTGTCTTCTGTTGTTTCTGGAACTCAGGTCGAAAACTGAGGGAAAATACTTGAACTTTTTTACTGTAAATGTCTGAAGAATATTTAAATGCAGTACTAAATAATTCCATGTTTTGTTTGTTCCTGCTTCTTTCAAAGGTTTTTATTAGTGATGGGTTTTTGTTTGGGGGGGGGGGTTAAACTTTTTAGAAAAGGTTTAAGTGGGTTATCGTTTGAATTTCTTGAATGTAATTATTGTTATTGCCTCAAACACAAGTGAAATGATTTAATCCATTATTTTAGAAAATGGTGAAGCACTTGTTTAGTTTTGAACAAACGACTAATAAATATTTTGTAATAAAACAGAAGTTGATTTGTGCTTTCATGTATTATTTTTTTTATAAATCCAAACAAAATTTAAAACATTCTGGGGGCTAAAATAAACATTTAAGATAAAATTTAGATAGAATATATGTACAAGTCAAGATTTTTTAACATAATTGTTTTTTCTGCTGCTTATTGTCAGATTAAATCCAACTAAAACCTGTTCAAATCCAAGTAAAAGCTGTTTTCACTTAGAGACTGACAAATATAAAAAAAAAAACATCAATTTCCAATTTCAAATGTCACAAAAATTCCCCAAAATCTGCAAAAATAAATAAATTTACTTTTAGAATTAAGCCATATTTTCTTCACTAAAACAGTTCAGGAGTTTAGCTTAACTTTTGAAGTAATATTTAGTATTATTTATAAATGTTGAGAGTTGTCCAGAGCATGTTATTGCACACTTGTGGTTTAATGAATAAAAAATACAACTAAAGGTAAATTTAGTAAAAGTGACAAACATTACACGCTCAACTTTTGTTAGATTTTTATCCAAAAAAGCAACTTATTTACATTTTTCTTTGTGCCATTTATAATTTTCAATTTGCCTAATTTTGTCAAAGCAACAAAATTACTGTAACTTTTAAGAATGATCAACTTTATCAGAAACAAAAGTCAAAATGTAGAAATATTAAAAATAATCGAGGCGTTGTCCTTCTGCAGTCGTCTTTTATTTCACTTTACAAAACTCCCGCCACAGAAAAAACATCACATTTGACACAAACATTTAGACAAATATTATTTCAGACAGAGTTTAAACATTATTTACACAAATTATTCACAAAATGTTTCACATAAATTCACATTATTTGACATATTTACAACATTCATTTTCAGACGAGACACGGCATTCTCTGATATCGTCCTCAACTTTTTTATCAAAATATATAACGTTAAAATGCATTGGTCGTCGTTACATTCACTAATGTTCATGAAAAATACGTCAATTTAGAGGATTTTATTTAAAAAGTGAAAATATACAGTTTTTTCTTTGATTAATCCTCTGGCAGTTTTCTTCGTGATCACGATAAACGCAGAACAACCATGCATTAGTTTCAGATCAGAGTGGACTTTTAATGTGACGTAGTGACATCAACACGTAACGGGTTTGTCCACAGGAGTCGGATCTTTTCTGGACGAATGGAGATGGGAATCAGTGCCTCTGCTGATGAGTGTTAGTTTAACCTGAAGAAACGAGAGCAGTCGACAGGGCTGGGCTTCAAACAAAAGGAAAACTTATGAAGACCAGGGCCGACTACATCGAGCTAACTCGAGCTAAACCCATTTCTGATGAAAACACTAATAATCACCTGGTTTTAGAGAAAAGGAGGAAACTGAAACAGAGTCTATGCAGCACATTTTGATGATTTAATGATTCATGAGGAAACTTTTAGTGACTTTCAACGAGACTCTGTTTTAGTGTAAATAGGTTTCAGAGACGTGTTCACTCTGAGGCTCACTGCTGCTGCTTTTCTCAAACCTCAGATAAATTAACGTCCAGTCGTTCTTGTGACTCGATTAAAAACTTCAAAAGCACTTTAAAAAATTACACAGAAAATAAAATTATTATTGGAATAAAATATTTCCAGTTGCCAGTAAAAAAAAAGTGACTAAATTATAGCTTTTATCAATATTTGCTCAGTTTTTTATGGTTTTCGCTTCTCCTTTAAACTCTTATTAATATTTATTGGAGTATTTATAAAAGCTGAAAGTGGACCAAACCAATCCTTAACCTCTGAGTCTGTACTTTCCTCTAAAGCCTTTGTAAACGAACAGAGACATGAATAAAGCCTCAGAGGCCTGAGAAGAGGAAGTGTCTGACTCTGGAGTAAATCACTGCTGACATTACTCTTCATTTATTTCAGTTCAACTCAATCCATATCTGCCCTGTGTTTAGTAAAACTCTCAGAAAGAATAAACCACAAACGACAGAAAGAAATGTGGCTCTGACAAAACAGAAAATGTATTAGAACTTACTCCGACTAAAACTAAAGAGTTGGAGGCGTTTCTAAATTTCTAATTCAAGTTTCTATTTCATTATTTAGAGACTCTGCAGAATGAGACATCTTAGAGTTGAGCTCTGAAGTCAACTCTGTCTCCTCTGAAAAACACTGCAGCCTGAGGTCAGACAGTTTGGTTCTTGTTACAGATCGAGTTTGAGTTTAACTGCGTCAGATGGATGGTCCTGGTTCAGTCTCTGGGGTCCTGGCTGGTCCTGGTTCAGTCTGTGGGGTCCTGGTTCAGTCTCTGGGGTCCTGGCTGGTCCTGGTTCAGTCTGTGGGGTCCTGGTTCAGTCTCTGGGGTCCTGGCTGGTCCTGGTTCAGTCTCTGGGGTCCTGGCTGGTCTTGGTTCAGTCTCTGGGGTCCTGGCAGGTCTTGGTTCAGTCTCTGGGGTCCTGGCTGGTCCTGGTTCAGTCTCTGGGGTCCTGGCTGGTCCTGGTTCAGTCTCTGGGGTCCTGGCAGTAGAAGCAGTGGCTCATGTCGTCGGTGTAGAGCTCCAGTTGGATGGTGACGCTGCAGAAGCCAAACTTGTTGAAGAGCAGCTCCGAGGCCTCGTGAAGAACGACCTGAGGGTCAGCGCCTTCTTCTGCAGCAACAGGACTCACGTTAAATATTAGGAAATAAAACTTAAGGTCACACTGACTCTGTCTGACTCTGAGTGACTCTGTGTGACTCTGAATGACTGTGTGACTCTGAGTGACTCTGTGTGACTCTGAGTGACTCAAACTGAGTGACTCTGTCTGACTCTGAGTGACTCTGAGTGACTCTGTGTGACTCTGAGTGACTCAGACTGAGTGACTCTGTCTGAGTGACTCTGAGTGACTCTGAATGACTCTGATGAGAAGGTGGAGGTACCTATGGCCAGATGCACAGAGGCCAGGCTCTGTCCCAGGGTCAGGGCCCACAGGTGGAGACAGTGCAGGGACTTCACAGCCTTCACCGACAGCAGCACCTCCTTCACAGAGTTAAACTCGATCCCTTTAGGAGAACCTGGAGACCACAGCAGGACATTTACAGATATTTCCATCACAGACACGTCACTGAAGAGGGTTACAGTGACAGCATCAACTTTTCATTTCAAACTTTGGTTCCATTTGAAGAGATTTTAAAAGCTTAAGAAAGGCAGAATCTGGAGAAATCCTTTCCTGGTCTTAAGAGTCTGACTGATTATTCTGGGATGGAGCAGTGTCTGAACCCCCTTCAGCGTTTAAAAGGTGCAGCAGTTCATTTGTAGAATATAAACAGCTTTAGCCATACTTTATTTATTACTATATTATTGTTTAGCATCATTTTGGTCACTTTTCATTCATCACCAGCTCATCTTCTGACCAACGTTAGAGGCTGCTGATCGACTCTTCTAAATTTAATGACGAGTGTTTTGCCAAAAAATGCCTGCCATCTTGTTGACAGCAGCACCAGTCGGACACAAGTTCAGCTAATGCCTCCCTCTTCTTTTCATTGAGCTGTCGTAGAAGAGCCACAAAGCAACCGTTATGGTCTTTTCTTTTCAGAGACATTTTGAAAAAAGACAAACAGAAAAGCAGTTTATCAGGAAATGGAAAGTTGTAATTTAAAAAGTATATTAAAAAAGTTTTTGTGAAGTATATATGTTCAGAAGAGACCCATAAATGACCTCTGCCCTGCTTCTAAAAGGTCATTAAACAAAGCCTGAAGAGTTGAGCTGATGTTCAGTGATGTCTCTGCTGCTGGATTTATAAACTATACCTTCCATAAGGATCCTGAAGACGTCTCTGAGGATGGTGAGGGTGGTGCACAAGACGAAGACTGAGAACAGGAACGTGCAGATGGGGTCGGCCACTTTGTACTCGGGCTGGAACAGAGACAGAGACAGGACAAGGCCTCAGAGGGGGCTCAGGAAAGGCGCGTCGGGTTTAAATGCTCCGGGCAGAGTTACAGAGAACATCTTGCACATTTGCATAGTTTTTAGTCGGAGAAAGAATAAATGATTAAGACAATAAAATAATTTTGGTCTCTAACAAATACTGAGGCCAAAAGAGACCACGTTTGCAGTAACTTTAATAATTATATCAAATATTTTTGGGGGATTTTAATTTTAAGATTACAGAGGAGGAAAAACAAACAGTAATGGAACTTGTTCAGAGAAATAAATATTAGTTTCCTTTGACCTAAAAGGAAAAGATTGGAAAACATATAAGACTTTTAAAGTGGATACAAGATATCGAGACAGACAGGAACCTGGCAGAAATGAATTCTAAATGTTAGATTCAGGTTCAGGAGCAGCTGTGTAACCTTTAGGTCCATGATGTTTATCAGAGCACGAGCTGAGACTCACAGATGGTTGCACTTTTAGAGGCAGCAGTGACAGACAGTATCACAAAGCTGTCGGATAAAAGTTTTCAAAAGGGTCCAGACCCTGAGGAAAGAGATTCACGAATGTTTTTGTTAACACTGGCTTTAAAATACAGCAACAGTGCACTTTTAAAATCCTACAACTCTTCTAATGTGGCCTGTGCATCGGACATTCAGACACCAACATAAACGGAGGAAGGCCTTTCTGACCCTGAAGAAGATGATGATGGCGGCCACCATGACGCCCAGGCTCTGCAGCAGGTCGCCCAACACGTGGATGAAGGCCGCACGGACGCTGGTGTTGCTGTGGTTACCCAGCAGCGAGGGGGCGTGGCTGTGGCCATGGGAGGCGGGGCTCTGTCCGTCCTCGTCGATCTGGTGGTAGCCGCCGCCGTGAGAGTGGAGCGTGGTGGAGTGGTGCAGGATGTAGGCCATGCTGCAAAAACAACCACAGCCCATCAGCTTTAACCTTTTCAGTTTCCTAACGCCATCGTCAGGAGCCACTCACATGATGTTGACGACGACAGCGCAGCCTGACGTCACTAACATCACGCGGCCGTTTATGTCGTAGTCGTTTCGTACAATCCTCTCGATTGCCAGATAAATCAGAGCTCCAGTCACCACCCAGATGGAGATGACCGAGAGCAACGCTCCCAGGATTTCTGAGGAAAAGGAAATGGAATCATAATGTCTAAGCCACAGCAATAACCACCACACATGAAGTATTAAGAATAAATACACATAACATGACACTAAAGTATTCTAGGCAAGGCAATTTTATTTTTTTATTTTTTACTTTACAGGAATAAAAAACAATTTACAAGATTTAGATTAAGAAACATAAGAAAAATTAAAAACATTTTAAAGAAGAGTGCAGATAAAAACACTTTAAGTTGTAGTGTAGGCGGAGCTAAAGAGGAAGGTTTTTAACCTCCCCTTGAACATTGTTAAAGTTGAGGCTGTTCCAGGTTTTTGCTGCATGAAACTTAAACGCTGCTTCACCCTGTTTAGTTCTAACTCTGGGCACGAGCAGAAGGCCTGTCCCAGATGTTCTCAGAGTCCGAGGAGGTTCATAAGTAACTAGCATGTCAGAGATATATTCTGGTGCTAAACCATTTGTAAACCAGCAGTGCTGTTTTAAAGTCTATTCTCTGAGCAACAGGAAGCCAGTGCAGAGATTTTAAAACTGGCGTGATGTGGTTGTACTTCCTGGTTTTGGTTAGAACCTGAGCAGCCGCGTTCTGAATAAGCTGCAGCTGTCTTAACCCTCGTTTTGAGAGACCGTTTTGATGTTTTATTTAAACATTGTATTTCTTGAAGTAGGTCTATGGAGCAGTGACGTCTGTTGGATTTGGGGGGCTTTAAGATAAAACTGAAGACGTATTGTGTGTGTCTGACCTGAGCGGTGCCAGCCGAAGCTCATGGTTTTCGTGGGAGGTCTGGAGGAGATCCACAGAGAGAACAGACTGACCATCATGCTGCCGAAGTCTGTGAGGAGGTGGGCTGCGTCCGTCATGATGGCCAGGCTGTGGGCCAGGTATCCTCCTGAAAACACACACAGGTCAGAACAGAGTCTACACTGAGCTACAATTACCACCTACAGAAATATCTAACATTATTTTCTTGAACAGTTACAGGCTTGGCTCTGACAGCACGGTACTGGGACAACTCTAGTAGTATGTGAATGAATTTACCTAAATGGCTTTGGTTTGCGTCTAAGCCTAAAGACAAAACAAACTTTTATTCAATGACTATGGGCACTGCTTAACATCAGACAATAAGCAATTGTTTTGTTAGCTTTCTTGCTGCTGAGAACCACAGAGTCCAACCTCTTTTCTCAAGTATCAACCCATTTTCTCTGGATTTAGGAGGCGATTACTTCACATCAGTCTCACTTGATAAATGCAGTCGAGTCTAATGTCTTTCTGATTATATTTCCAAATGGGAGCATAACTTAGCGAGTCCAAGCACTGAGCCCTGTGGAACTCCATGGCTGATGACTGAAAAGGACTGAGATGTGTGCTGTACCTACGACCTCTCCGATCATGAAGACAAGGCAGACTCCTGAAGCGATGCACAGTTTCTTCTTGGCCAACAGTTTGTCCACGCTCTCCTCTGTCGCCGGGGGCTTGTGTCGGTGACAGTGCGCTCTGACGGGACGCTCCAGCTCCATAGCCCCCGACACATCCCCCTTTTTAAAGGTGAAGTCTGGATACTGCTCTTTGGAGTCTGGAAACGAGCTGCAGACACAGAACACAGATTCACAGAGATTGTATTGGTTCTTATGGTAATGTCGTCATATGCTATAAACCACGTTGAGTCGAGGTGCTAAGGAAGAGCCCGGTCAATGCAGTCAAAATTCACATTAACCACAGCGAACTAACTAAGCGTACTCTTTTTATTTTACTTTAGAGCCACATTCGAATCAAAATGAGAATAACATAAATGTGATTTAGTTGCAAAAAAACTCCACGCTCAACTGTTGAAAAAAGCGGAACAAAAGGCACATATACATTTACAATTTAAGTATTACCTCTCGTTTTGTTAAACAGGGATTACCTTTTTTTTTACTCTTGCATTTAGTTTGACAGTTTAATGTCCTAAAGCTTATTGTGACAGGATTCATCTGAAAAAATGAGACCTTAAGACGTCATGTTGGCTTTATAATAAAGATTTTTATTGATGAGAATGACCAGCCCACAGCGGGAGTTTGTCCAATCAGTTTGCTTCACGGAAAAAGGAGCACTCTCATTGGTCGACACTGATGTCAACAATGAATGAAACCAGGAAATGGGTTAGTCAGTTGCAAAAGACGTCTTATTTTACAGCAAAACTGCTCCAAAAAAAAAACTGACTCAGTGTTTAATGAGATCATTTTCAGCTCTAAACTTTAGTTTAATGTAATGTATTAGTATTTTGTGGAAAATTGGTCCAGTTATAGCATAAAAGGTTACGCTGCTGTTGAGAGAGTCACAGACACCAGATATTTTTAAATGTATCCTGGCTCTTTGTTTAATTTGGCCCAGAAGTGTAGTTGTGCTCTGGTTTTACTGCAGACAGCGAGGCTCACAGCAGCAGGACCCTCTGTAACTGCTGCTTTCTGTCAGATTCTTCTCATTTCAACAGTCTGACAAACATACTCAGGGCTGAATACAGAACACTGAACATCTCTAGTTAATTTAAAGCATCATAAAAGTCATCTTTCAGTCGATCAGTTGAATGCCGTACCGTGCAGACCAGATTGTAACAAATCAAAAGAAGAACAAACATTGATTATTTATGTACATTTTGTGACTGATACAAACCAGTAAGCTCTGTTTTGGTGAAAAAACTGATAACACATGACTCTTTACGCTCATCCATCAAAGCCTCACTGAAGGGACTTATCTACCTCTCACTATGTATGTCCTTTAATCAAACCTCTCAGTGAAAATCTGATGCACTCTGAAATCAGAATAGTGTGAGAAATGTAGAGAATTTTTTTATCCCATAAGCTGCAGAAAACGCTGACTGGGTCCTTTCCCGTTTGTTCCCCCATGTGAGCAGTGAGAGGCGCTCGATGATGTGGTTAATGAGGTGGAAAAACCTAATTTGGTCCCGAGCGGAGATAAGCACAAACAGGTTTTTACGGCTCGCACTCCTCTCTCCTCACTCAGAGACGGCCAGTGTTTCCTGATTAGACTTTATCACAGAGAAAAGGAGCAGCCGAGCGGAAAAGCCAAGTCTGTTCGATGACTCCTCTGGGACGCCTCGGCCCACACCGATCAAATAAACCCCCAAACACTGAGTTTAGAGGGTCCTCTTTCACACAGGGCTGTTCCAGGACACTGTGAGTAACCAAGAATAAAGGAGAAAATATTGAACACTGGTGCATTGTGTAAAATATTGTAGTAACAGTTGAAAAAATTATGTTAAAAAATCAGCTCAAAATAAGGCTCTTTGCATTTCTTTGTCCTGAAAGTAAAGCTCCAAAAAAGCAGGTGGAAGAAGACGTTAGTGCCATTTAATTGTTCCTACAGGTGCCCAGAGAGGACAAACTGAGCACTGCTGGTAGAGGAGCACACTCTTGTTTTTTTTTCAAACATATTCTTATTGAAGTTTTAGAAAATGTATAAACTTTTGTCACTTTTTATTCTAAACAAAAATCCCCATCAGATCTAGTTTTACTGGATTTGTTCACAGAAAAAAGCATGTCCCTGCAGGGCTACCGTAGCTGTTGCTCTAAAAAGAGTTGTGTAAACTGCAGACAGTCCTAAAGTAAATAATATGAAACAGGATATCTGCAGGAGAGATGGAAAAATGAAAAGGTGACAGGATAAAACAGAAAAGCAGGCGGACGATGAAGGTGATGTCATTATTGATACTAATGACCAGGTTTTATTTTATTTAATAATGTGATTGCAACATAATAAAAAACGACTTCTAACATCAGGTGACCACATCACAGAAGAACTGTCACCGAACAGTATATTATAACAGGAATCATCAGTGAAATAAAAACAAGACCATTAAGACTTTATTATCAAGGATTTAAAGGAAGAGCTTCGGTCTAACACTGAACTCAGCTCAACTCTAAACGTCTGTTTGGTGTAATGTATATTTTGAAGAGGAAATTTGGTTCTGTTTGAGCTTTTTTAGTAAAAGAAGTTGAGACTGAGACGGAAAAACAATATTAGGTAGTGGTTTTAGTTGGATTTGAACAGGTTTTAGATTTGAACAGGTTTTAGATGGATTTGAACAGGTTTTAGATTTGAACAGGTTTTAGATGGATTTGAACAGGTTTTAGATGGATTTGAACAGGTTTTAGTTGGATTTGAACAGGTTTTAGTTGGATTTGAACAAGTTTTAGATGGATTTGAACAGGTTTTAGATGGATTTGAACAGGTTTTAGATGGATTTGACCAGGTTTTAGTTGGATTTGAACAGGTTCTAGATTTGAACAGGTTTCAGTTGGATTTGACCAGGTTTTAGTTGGATTTGAACAGGTTCTAGATTTGAACAGGTTTTAGATGGATTTGAACAGGTTTTAGTTGGATTTGAACAAGTTTTAGATGGATTTGAACAGGTTTTAGATGGATTTGAACAGGTTTTAGATGGATTTGACCAGGTTTTAGTTGGATTTGAACAGGTTCTAGATTTGAACAGGTTTTAGTTGGATTTGAACAGGTTTTAGATTTGAACAGGTTTTAGATGGATTTGAACAGGTTTTAGTTGAATTTGAACAGGTTCTAGTTGGATTTGAACAGGTTTTAGTTGGATTTGAACAGGTTTTAGTTGGATTTGAACAGGTTTTAGTTGGATTTGAACAGGTTTTAGTTGGACCTTTATAAATTAAAAAAGATGAGTAGGAGAATATTGATAGACAGCTTCCAGATAAATCTAAAAGTGAAGTACTACAAACCTAATGTTCTTTAAAGAGATCACTCACTGAGCAGCTCTGGGGTAAAAAAAACAAACAGAACCGATATCGTTACATTTCCTGCGTCAAACACAAGCTCACAATTTAATTTCCACATTTTCCAAAGTGATAACGGCTTCCTGCAGGATGCTGCAGTTTAGGAGATGCTCCAGTCGATATATTTCCTTCCAGGCAGGTGAGCGCCGAAGACCAGGGGCAGTTTCCACTCATGTGTGAAATGATACGAGACAAAGAGAGAGACGCTTTTAATTAAAAATGTCTATTTCAGAAGGGTATATGGTACTTTTATGGGCTTCAGTGTAAAAGCTGCAGCAAGAGGTGAACAGTAGGTTGGGTTTTTTTAGTAGTCATACTAATATTCATAACCAAATTTTTAGGATTTTAAAACCCATCCATCAGTGTTTCCCACTGCTGTGAAAATCAATAGCATTTTTAACTTTTCGACAAATGATAAGAAGAACCAAAAAAGACCTGCTCGGTAAAAACTGACTGTATTTACAGTGAACAGGATTGTAATCCGATTGGTCAGATGTGTTCAGAGGTCAACTGACTGAAAATGATGATTTGTTGTTTTGTTTTGGGATGTTTGGTAAAGGGTGAAGCTGAGAATGTGTCTGTAGCTGTGCCTCTGAGATGACCTTTTGTTCACTGAAGGTCAAGTTTTAAATTTGTGCATTTATTTTGACTTTAGAGTCCAAGCAATAAACTGTAATCATATTAGCTGAAGCTACAGTATCTACAGCATCTTCCCATAGATTAAATATTTTCTAATACAGTCAGGTCCATAAATAATTGACTGCAAAGTATTTGAAACCAAATATTAAAAAGTGAAAGTTTGATTTATGATTGTTAATCTGTCCCATTACTTTTGGTCTCTTAAAAAGTGGGAGGCACAAATACAAACTGTTGTAATTTCTACACCGTTCACCTGATTTGGATGTAAATACCTCAAATTAAAGCTAAAAGTCTGCAGTTAAAGCACATCCTTTCATTTAAAATCCATTGTGGTGGTGTATAGAGCCAAAAAGATTAGAATTGTGTTGATGTCCCAATATTTATTGGACCCGACTGTGGTCTGCCCCAGGTTCAAAATGCCACTTAACACTATATTTAATAAATATCTTCTGCATGGCTCAGTTCCAGACTGTGCTGCTGGTTTTTGGACTCACAGCAGTGACAGCTCCAGCTTCTTCTGCCAAACTCTCATTAACACTGAGCTCATTACACATCATCTGCTTCTACAAATATCATTTACCACTCGACTAATGAACCGCAGGATGGTGGCAACTTTAGGAAATCACTACAAATTGGAAAATACAGACCGTATAAAGCTGTTCTCTCATCGTTACAAAAAGCCCCATGAAATAATTTATACATTTCACCTAAAGCGCTCAATAATTTTAAAATGGTTCAAAAAACACTGCAATTCCCTATTTCTTCTTCTTTCCTAGTGCCATTTAACTGATTTTATTTTTTTGTCATTAAAGCATAGTGTCTTTCATGACCTTTACCATTTCACAAAAGCTATATTTACCTAATTTTATTTTATTATAACCCTTGAACGTGCTTCAACGGTCACATATTTGTAGTTATTTCTGAAGTTCAAACAGGAAACAGCAGAATTGTGCTCCTTTATTCACTTTATGTGTTCACACGACCACACAAAGACACACGCGTCGTAAATGAAGCGTGAAATCCCAAATGTGTCGCCATATGCTTGTCTCTACCCCTCTCCTTTTTTTCTCCCTCTTTTTTCACAAACTGCAGTCATTTCATTCACTGTTTCTGCAGCAAACGAAGTGAACACAGCCCACAGGCCTCGGAGAGTTACACAGCAACAGCACTTCAACAGGAAAAGGCCTAAGACTGTATTTACAGATAAACTTTTGGTAAAGAAACAAGAAACAAACAAATACGTTTTGTTTCAAATATGAATATGAAAAGCCCGACAGGCCCTCTCGAGAAGTAAAGGATTAGATAAATTATTTACTTCCATGTTTGTTTGTTTGTTTGTTTTTGCTCAAATTAATTGTTTGATATGATATAGTAATTTTATGGAGTTTTAATAATATTCAGACTCTACTGTGGATGTAAGAGATAAATAAATATTCTTTTTTTCATTCATTCATTCATTCACATGAATTATTTATATATATTTTTCTGGTCTGGTGTACTTTTATATATTTAAATAATGTGTAGTCCTGTTCATTTGAGTTTTATTATCAGTGAATAAATATATGAGCTGATAATAAGGTTGAAGTATTTTAGAGCAAACTTATTTGGGAAAGATCATAGTTTTAAAAAGAAAACATTTATTCTATTGGTCTTTTTATTGGTCAATGGTAAATAATTCTGCTTCAAAATTAATCTAAAACCAGCACAAACCAAATAAAACCAGCTCAAATCCTTCTAAACCCACTTACTCTTCTTGTTTCCACACTGACTGCTATAGAGTGGTTAAAGTATCTGTTCGTTCCTCAGACTCTTCGTGCTGGAGGGTTGTGACATATTTGTGGCGGTGCTTGTGTGTAATTACCGTGTGATTTACAGAGTTAATCAGCCCCCCTCCCTCTCGCCGCTTGTACCGTTTCAGATCGAAGAGGAGCTGCTCTAATGACACATGATGAGTTTTTAGCACCGCTTCCTGAACCCGACCCCGGAGCCATTTGTCACAGGCTGTCCAGAAACAAGCCGAGCGGAGAAACGCATTTGGCCGTTCACATAAAGAAACAGCCCGAGAGGAAAGGCTGTTTAACATGCACCGGGTAACGACTGCTTAAACACAACACACGCCACAGAGGTGAGGACACAGGAGGGTTTACACTGAGAAGGAGATTTAACAAGAGGCTAAAAGAGGCTTGTGGAGGCAGAAACCTTTTAATAAGAAAAAGTCCTGTTAGAAGAAGAGGATAATGTGGATAAAACCAGTTCAAAACTAAAATCTTACAGATCTATCTTCTAAAAATCCAACTAAAACCTTGTCAAGTCTAAACAAAAGCTGTTAAGATAATTCTTATGAATCCAAATAAAACCAGATTAACAGTTACCTAAACTAAATCACCTTCAACCTGTTTAAATTTCACGACTGCTGCATTGTCAAAATCAAAAACAGAAATCTAGTTAATCTGTTTCTAATAAAGCAGGACACCATCTGAGGAGCTGGAGAAGACAAACCAAGCCCATGTGTGGGCCCCGAGCAGAAGGGGGCCTGAAATATGGCTGCATCTACACATCTTTTTCTCTTTTTAATACTGTGATGGACAAAAAGAAAGATATTTTAAATCGATCATGTTTTCACTAAATATGTTTCTAACCCATGAATGAACAACAAAAACTATATCATTTATCAGTAGCTTCAGACAGTGCATATGTTTTTTGTTTTTTGCAAATACAAACCGTAATGGCCGAGACCAAGACAAGGCCGAGTAACAACTTTTTTAAAAGTGGTACTTTAATTAAATGTTCATGCCACTTTACAATTGACAGAACTCTAGCCACAAAAATATAATAATAAACAAAAACAAAAAATAAACGAGCAAATCAGCCAAGCATTCTAAGACTGATGCCAACACCAAGAGTTTGACAGCGAACAGCAGTAATGTTTATAAAAAGAGTTGCTTCAAAATCCTTGAAAATACTGATTCTTTAACACAAGATCAGAAAAGATTGTCCAAATATAACAAGGCCTAGCATACGGATACATATTGATGTGTGGGTGATGGGTTTGTATAGAAATGCATAAAGTCACAAACAGAACATGGGAAGATGTCATTTATAGCTATAAGTGATTAATTTAGCATCTCTTTTAGATGGATATTTAACTTGTAAGGCCACAAACATTTGCCATAAAAAAGATACATTTAAATAATTGATCTGATGTTTTTCAAGTTCAGTGTCTCATCTGGTGAATGTTACTTACTTAATCTTTTCTGCTTTTTTATTATTGTATTGCATTTGGATTTATTCTTATTGTATTTATCCCTTTCTTTTAACTGTTACTGTCTCTAAAATGTATTTGTATGTGTTTGAGCAACTGTTAGTAATTTTCCTTGTGTATTATTAACATTACATAATTTATTATTAACGCCCTATTGCACTAGTAGACATACTTAATTAATTTCTAATGTAACCTTGGTAAGAACATGCACAGATTTACACCTTGTTTCCATAACTCAAACAACTCTTTATATATTCAGATTTTTATTATAGATATGATACAGTGGCTATTTATTTATTTATTCAAACTGATCAAGAAATCCAGCTTTTCATGTTGCTTTAGTCCGAACAAAGCTTCGAAGGTTTGAATTATAAGTTTTATAAGGACGTTAGACAGATATAGCCTGCTATTAAATCAATTAATGCCATAAAATATGTATTTTATGCTTATCTGACAGTAATTTTGGTCTTTTTTCTAGCTGATAAATACATAGAAATTGCACTAAGTGGCTATTTTTGCTTTAACAAGACCATTTTCACTTTGGAAGATGTAATTGCACTTTAATAATTAAATCTACCCCAAAAAAAGGGTTAGCATAGGACTGCTAGCTTAGCTCAACAAATCCTAATGTCGGACAAACAGACAATTTCCTCGACTTTTCTGGAAAAAGAAAATTGGCTCTATTTTTCGTAGAAATGTCACTGCTGTCCATAAGACATTTTAATATTTGTAAATATATATATTTTATCTGTGAGTGATTTCTAAAACAAAAAAAAACTAACCTTTGTAGTTTTAAAGAGTACATTTTGGCGGTCTTGTCGTGAATCAGGTGAGACGTCTCTGTCCCATTAGAATCCATTTAGTCCCGCTCTTTTCCGTTTTTTCCGACTGAAACTGGAAATACTTTATCTTCTCTGTGAAAAATGTTGGAAAGACGGCCGGTTTTGTTGAAGTGAAGCTGTAAAAGTCACCGTGCGTGAGTAGAGTCCCTCATTGCGGCAGATTTGGGGAGTTTTTGGGAGAGGCTGTGCTCCGCAGCGGGGACAGGTTTAGAGAGAAGAGTGAGAGAAGGACAGAGGCGGGAAAAGCACTGCAGCGACGTCCTGCGTAACGTGAGTCCGTTTACGTTACGTTACAGTACCGCAGCGGTCAAAGAGAAAAGTGGACTCTCAAATTATCATAATAACATAAAGGTCTTTTAACAGAGGCAGTCACTTATTAAACACTGGCTGTAGCCTTCTTAATGTGTAACTGCAGAAATCCTTCCTAATATAAAATATATTATTTGTAATAATAATATTGTAACTAAAGTAGGGTGACCACGTGTCCCTATTTATTGGAGACTGTCCCAGTTTCACCCACCCTGACCTAGGTTCTATCAAATATCTCTATAAACACCAATATTTACCAGTTTTTACCAGACCATGTCGCTCTTGTCCCCATTTTAACAAACCACTGCAGCAGACTTCAAAACAACTTTTCATAGACTCCTGTCACTGCTTTTAATAAAAAAGGACCTTTTCTTTAAATTATCTTTTTGTATTTTAACACATTTATTTGTTTTAAATGGAGAACAGACATTTTTTTTCTGCTAGTGGGTATGTGGATAAAAGGTGTGTCCCAGATTAGAGGTCTGGAAATATGGTCACCCTGAACTATGATTCAAATAAATAAACAGCTGGAGGAGTGCTTGCCAAATAATCAGGTTTAAGTTTTAAACTGAGTATAAATGAAGCTTTTAGCGAGAGTCTCTCAGAATATTAAATCTAAAATCGAAATTGAAAGTTGCATAATCCCATCATCTACAGTAAATAATCACTCACTGCTTGGATCAGGAACACTTCCAAAAGTCTCTGTCTGTGAACAAACCCAAACTGAACTGAGACCTGTTGCTGAATCAGAATTCTTTTTGGTTATAAACCTCTTAATAAACTTAACTTAATGTAAAAATGGTTTGTGTATAAATTCTGAAGTAAAGTCACAGCAGTTCGTCTAATACAAATGTAAGAAAATAATGATAAAAACACACACATCCATCTTAAATCCAAAATAAAACTAGTTCTCAGCTTCAAATGAATTATTATTCAATGAATGATTATATAATGAATCTGGGATGACATCTGATAATCAATGAGAACCTATTTTTATTTTTTAACCAAACTTATAGTGGCTATTTTTCCATAAAGATAACAAACAAAGCAAACTGTCAAGACAGGTTTTACGCAGATCAAACCCAAACAAATGTCCACCGAGAAATATGTTGTGTGGTGATTTATTTACACAATACTACCGCAAACGTACAGACAGCACCTGAGCCTCTCTGTCCCTGGTAAAAATTTAAAAAAACTCCCTTGACCTACTTATGCAAATCATCCTAATGATTGACAGCTGGCCCGTGACAAATGAAAATAATTAGTAAACTAAATTAGCAAAATAACATTAGCAATGAATAATAAATGCAAAATAGAGACAAATTACCAAAATTAACCTTAAACCAAATAAACTACAAACAATAACATGTCTTATCATAGACAAGTGGCAGTTATTTATGTTAATACAATTATGTGAAGGTTCTTAAAAAAAAGGTTGAAGTAAAAGCATCTGGACTCAGTTTTCAAGGTGAAGACATTTTGTCTCTAATTCCAAGAGACTTTATCAATTCTGGTCTCTTGAAAGTCTCTTGGAATTAGAGAAACGTCTTCACCTTGAAAGGTGCAGATGCTTTTACTTTAATCTATGTTTATACAAGTATATTTTGCATCATTTAAATATATGTACATTAAAAACACAGCCGTTTAACAAAATGTAAAATTACAGTGTCTCATTCATCTAAAAAGACTTATGTTATACACCTCACAAATAAAATACTCTACTTTATCTGTAGCTTGTTGCAAAAATAATGCTGCTATAATCCTAAACGTCAAGAATCAGGCCTAGCTGTTGTTCTTGAAGGTATAACTCACAACAAGGCTGTAGGACAGCTTAGTCAATAAATTTAATACAAATTGAAACATGTCCATTTTGCAATTTTATATCGCTTAGTAATATTTTTAACACTTTGTTGTGCAATAATTATTAGTTAGGACAAACAGAACAATCCTAAATAATTTACAAATCAGTAAATCACGGTTTCACGGTTGAGTAGGCCCGTGCTGCGTTCACAGAACAACGGATTTATTCATTGAAGCCAAACATCTATTTACATGAAAACCATACTATTCTTTATTTTCTTAAAATGGAGAAAAGAAATCTCATGCACAAACTAACGATGGATAAAATGAGAGAAAAGCAAACAAATTTGACTGAAATAGAAAGAGGCATTGGTCTTCTATATTTATAATCACAAGGGCATGGTTAAAAAAATAATCTGTATTGAACACGTACTTTTAGCTCAATATATCACTTTGTTAATACATTAAACTACGTCTAATAGTAGTTTTAAAATTATACCTAACGTTCTAAGACGACTTATTATTTTCACATAAATGTATCTATAGACCCATTTTCATTTATATTTGTTTTATTTGTACATTCTTAACTCTTCAAATTCAAATAATATGTGTTTTTTAATCTTTAATGTCTGATAATACGACTGCGGTTTGGCGCTGAACGAACCGGAACGCTACTGCCGCCGACTTGACGTCATGACGTCATGACGCTCTGCCAGTGTTTGGTTTACGCGCCGCGCTGGAAAGAAGTGGACATGGACACAGTAGTGAGCATCACCGCCGGGAATAACGCTCCCGAACAGGCCTCAGAGGACGCGATAGAGGCGGAAAGATCCAAGTCCGACAGGTAAAGACTCAAGCGGGGGGTCAGTGGCACAAGTTTAGAAAGGTACAGAGAAGAAGAAAAAATGTTAGAGACGAAGCTAACGCCGCTAGCTACCCCCACACAGGTTTCATAGCATATGAACAAAAGCGGACAAAGCTGGAGAAATTAGGATTAAAAATGTGATTCAATAGCAGCATAAAGGCTGGCCATGGAGCTATAACCAACATGATACGTATTTTTTTTAGCTCCAGTAAAAAGGCACGCTAAAATGTCTCTTATCATTTTCTTCCAAGATAAAGGTCTACTTTAATATTCTAAATGCAGCACTAGAGTTTTATTTTGGTACCATTGACAGACATACTTAGTCTGCTCTAGTTGTGTTTTGGTCCCAGAAAGGGCAGGTAAAAGTAAATAATCTTAGAAAGAGTGACGTGTAGCATTGAGAATGTGACAGCTCTCACTAAACCGCTGTACTGACCGAAAACATCTTCAAAACAAAGCCTACAATGTGCAAAAATGGCATAACATGGACCGTATTGATTTTTAACAAATATCAATACATCGTTATATTGTAGTGTAAACTGTTGTTGGACTGATCTGAGAGAACACTGCTGGCTTTTTGTTCAGTTAAATCCTCTTCGATTATAGTTTGTCCAAGACAAGGAATACATGAGATGTTTTTGTCTTTATTTTCAAAAGGCACATTTTCACTGAACAGGGATTTAAAAACAGGACTGAACCAGGAGTGGGTAGTTGAGAGATGCAGCAGGTCAGAGCCAAGTGATGAAGCCTTACTCATGTGACTCCGGCCCCACTCTGACCTCACTGTGTCCGGGGCAGAGGTGTGGTTCCTGGGGAGGTGCAGGTGAGGTCCCGCCCTCTCCCTCAGACGCACACACAGTAAATATTACCTGTGGAGAGACGTTCACAGAGAGAGTCACTGAAGACCCCCGACTCGCTCTAAACTCTCCACAGGACACGAGTTCATCTGTAAAACACAACTGTACTGCCCTTAACGGAGCTGCGAGAAGGGGCTGGACATGGGCTGAGCAGGCATTTCTGATGGCCACCTGGAAACTAGACTGTTTCACCATCACAGTTCTCCTGATACAACTGTAAAGGGCGAACGTGGAGTTGAAGTTTTGGATGGATTTGTACAGGTTTTAATTGGATTTGTACAGGTTTAGGTTAGATTTGAACAGGTTTTAATTCGATTTGAACAGGTTTTAGTTGGATTTGAACAGGTTTTAGTTGGATTTGAACAGGTTTTAGTTGGATTTGAACAGGTTTTAGTTGGATTTGAACAGGTTTTAGATGGATTTGAACAGGTTTTAATTGACTTTGAACAGGTTTAGGTTTGATTTGAACAGGTTTTAATTGAATTTAAACAGGTTTAAGTTTGATTTGAACAGGTTTTAGTTGGATTTGAACAGGTTTTAATTGAATTTGAACAGGTTTAAGTTTGATTTGAACAGGTTTTAGTTGGATTTGAACAGGTTTTAATTGAATTTAAACAGGTTTAAGTTTGATT
Source organism: Perccottus glenii (assembly GCA_024416835.2). Lineage (NCBI taxonomy): Eukaryota > Metazoa > Chordata > Actinopteri > Gobiiformes > Odontobutidae > Perccottus > Perccottus glenii. The sequence goes on from CM044564.2 coordinate 2,167,882, forward strand.
TGAACAGGTTTTAGTTGGATTTGAACAGGTTTTAATTGAATTTGAACAGGTTTAGGTTTGATTTGAACAGGTTTTAATTGAATTTAAACAGGTTTAAGTTTGATTTGAACAGGTTTAAGTTTGATTTGAACAGGTTTTAGTTTGATTTGAACAGGTTTTAGATGGATTTGAACAGGTTTTAATTGAATTTGAACAGGTTTTAGTTTGATTTGAACAGGTTTTAGTTTGATTTGAACAGGTTTTAGTTTGATTTGAACAGGTTTTAGATGGATTTGAACAGGTTTTAGATGGATTTGAACAGGTTTTAGTTGGATTTGAACAGGTTTAGGTTTGATTTGAAGAGGTTTTAGATGGATTTGAACAGGTTTTAGTTGGATTTGAACAGGTTTCAGTTGAGTTTACAGTTCATGTAAATGCAGTGTTTAAACTCCTGATCTCATTCAGCAGCAGTTGAGACGACTCCCTTGATGGCCTCTCTGCCCCCCCTACCCCGCTGCCCTTTAACCCCTTTGCTGTCGCCGCGGAAACGCACCATGTCTCAGTCAAAGAGCGAGGCGGCGCTGCTGAGGACCAACAAACGCACCATCTACACGGCAGGACGCCCGCTCTGGTACAACGTCACCGGGACGACCTTCAAGGAGGTCATCAGGTGAGGGGTCAGTCCTAATGACATCACAAATACTCCGGAGCTACTCCCCCGAAGCACAGAATAAATGTAATGAGACGTACGTTACAGGAACACACACAGGCTCGGGGTCACACGGTTTACTGACCTGTGTTAAAGGCCTGTAAACCAGTTTAAAAGGGCTACAATATACTCCTAATTTAGATAGATATTTTCTAAACTTAAAAATAAAAAATAATGCACATTTATCGGTTATTGGTATCGGCCATGAGCAGCACTTGATTACCAGTTGAAGGTTTTCATATTGGGGCCTCGCTATTTCTGATGAACAAGAAATGGATAATAATCTAAGATCTGAGTTGAGGGCTGGAAATATCCTCCAGTAAAGTGTTCCTCTTTTATTTAAAGTACTGTTGAAAACAGCCCTCTGCAGTGTTTCCTGAGCCGTCAGCAGTTTGGACCTGAGTGAGTCTTCTCAAAGCTGAAAGTCTGAATTACATGAACATTACTTTTACTTGTCTCCATTGATTTCTTCGTCTCTCCAATATAATTTTTAAAACTCTGGCTGTTGTGTCTCAGGTGTTGAATAAAGAACAGGAGCTTGCTGCGTAAAACCAGTATAACTTGGATCAACGTCTTCGAGCTGCTCGTCATCGTCCTGAGGAAACTCAGTCTGCTTCAATCTGGAACGTGTAATGAGTGAGTGTTTTAGTTGGATTTTTACTCAGTCAGTCAGATTTAAACCATTTATAACCTGCTTAAGTTGAACTAAAACCTGTTCAGATCCGACTAAAACTGCACAAGATCATTTTGTGATTGTGAACAGTTCTTAGGGACTTCCCTAAATGTACTGTATTTGTGCAATAAAACCAGAATGTTTACAAAATAACAGACTCATTAACAATAAATCATCCTTTTTTTCCCAAGAAAAACAATCCTGTAAAGAAATGTATAAAATGACTGCTCCCCCTGGAGGTCAATAACCGGTAATGCAGCTCCACTGACCACTCAGGCGTTTGAAGAGTCTGTCCTCCGCTACAGCCCCCTCTGATTCAGCTGGAGCTAATTTCATGGCTCAGAGGCACGTCGGCACACAGGGAGTGAACCCACGACAGAAATCACTTTTGTTTCACTTCAGATTAATTTAAACCAGGGCCTCGAGGGGCCACAGGCTCAGGGCCACGGAGAACCCGGAAATAAAGAGTTAGAGGGGTTTATAGAGGTCAGACCCTGTTCAAATCCAACTAAAACCTGTTCAAATCCACCTAAAACCTGTTCAAATCCATCTAAAACCTGTTCAAATCCAACTAAAACCTGTTCAAATCCAACTAAAACCTGTTCAAATCCATCTAAAACCTGTTCAAATCCATCTAAAACCTGTTCAAATCCAACTAAAACCTGTTCAAATCCAACTAAAACCTGTTCAAATCCAACTAAAACCTGTTCAAATCCAACTAAAACCTGTTCAAATCCAACTAAAACCTGTTCAAATCCATCTAAAACCTGTTCAAATCCAACTAAAGCCTGTTTAAATCCAACTAAAACCTGTTCAAATCCAACTAAAACCTGTTCAAATCCATCTAAAACCTGTTCAACTCCAACTAAAACCTGTTCAACTCCAACTAAAACCTGTTCAACTCCAACTAAAACCTGTTCAAATCCATCTAAAACCTGTTCAAATCCATCTAAAACCTGTTCAAATCCAACTAAAACCTGTTCAAATCCAACTAAAACCTGTTCAAATCCATCTAAAACCTGTTCAAATCCAACTGAAACCTGTTCAAATCCAACTAAAACCTGTTCAAATCCATCTAAAACCTGTTCAAATCCAACTAAAACTGCAGTAACCCAGAGGTCTTCTTGTAAACTTCTCTTAAATGTGTTCAGGAGCCGTTAAATCATCTCTAAAGTCCAAAAAGGAAAATGAGCGATCGATAAATCCTCATCTGTTTCTTTATCTCCGCTCTCACAACTCCTTTTGTCTCTGGGCCGATCGATATCCGCCGTCCGCTCCATTGAGCCGCTCTCTGCACCATTTTGTGTCTGACTGTGATTAATGCAGAAGTAAAAAAAAACGCGACAAGATCGTGACGAGCTTTATCTGAAAAAACTGAACATGTCGAGGAAAGGAACTACATCTGCGCTAAAGTGGGGTTTCCATATGTTCTGTAAAAGCTGGATTAAAGAAGACTGGTTTATTCAATGAAGGAAAAACGGGAAATGTGAATAAATGATAAAATGTCATATAAACATGACAAAGGCCATCGATTGCTTTGAAACAAATATTAAAGTGATGTTCTGTCTATGGTTTGACTGATGGAAACTTATAAAGCCATTCAGTCTCGTATTGTTTTTTATCACAGACCAGTCTACTCTAGTTAATACAATCATTTAATCAACCCTATATGAAAAAAGAAAAAAAACATACTATCCTTTATAAAGTCAAATAAATCAAAGTGGCCTGTGTAACGTTTAACCAGCAGGGGGCGCAGATCCCTCTCTGTTCCATCAATAGTGGAGCGTCATCTTTCTTTACCTGTAGAGACTATCCCAGCGGTGCTCAGACAGAACCTGTCTCTGATCACAGTGGATTAAGTCCTGGTCGTTTGTGTCCAGCTGGGGGCGCTGTCTGAGAGTGAATATATATGTAACTCCTGAGGCTGTGTTGACAGACAAATAGCAGCATTCTGGACAAAATGGAGGCACCAAAAGAAGACATTTAGTCAAACATGAAGTGCATAAAAAGTAGTCAAGCTGGAACTTTATTAAACATTTTAGCCTCTATTCTATTTATTTTGATAGACATAGCAGCATTTGACCTGTGACCTGTGACCGGCTTGGCTGCTGTAAAATTTCCAAACTAGACTTCAGTAACATTTTCCTTTTGAACATTTGTTTTTTCTCAGATTGTTTTGAAGAAAAGTGTTTACGGAGCCAATGTGGTGATCTTTGAAGGAAACAAACAAATGTAAGATGTTCTTTTTAAAACCTCTTAAGCTCGTGTACAGTGGTGTTTAAATCAATCCTTAATGTAGTTTTAACAGTCTCTGATGAGGAAGCACAGGTCCTGAGCCCATCTGTGTAACACATCCAGCAGAACACCTCCAGTGACTTCAGTCAAATACATGTATAAATAATTAAATTCAATATGGCGCCTCTACCCTCTCACCGACAGCACACAGAGTCAAATCATCTTGTTTTTGCACAATTTGACATTTCTAATCCCCATTCGTCCATTGAAAGGGTTTTGTGGTCTGTTAATCTTTTAGGCTCCTTCACAAACCAAACACTTGAATTTTTTTCTGAATTAAAATGAAAATGCTTGTATAGTTGGCTCCATGATGTTCATAAAGTAATGTTAAGAGTTTGAAACTGTTCTGGACTCTGTGTGTCAGCCTTTACCTGTGACCCTCGGTGTTTTAGAACACACTCCTCGGGTCCTGGGCACACACACCATCATCAGGTCTCCACAACGTCTTTATAACCTTTCCCTGAAATCCTCCAGTGGCACCACCTCTGTTTATCCTCGTCCTGTGGTTGTTGTGGCTCTGACCTGTGCGTCCTGTTTGTGTAGGAACAAGGAGACAAGGAGACGAGATTAATGAGGCTCCTTATCGAACACGCTCTGTCCTTCCTTCTCAAGGTCAGTTTCAGACAAAAGTCTACGGCCTTTTCTTCTTGAACACCTGCTTTTTAATCGAAAACACACTTCCTTTAATGCTTCCACTTTGTTCCTCTGTTACAGCCTAAAGTAGAGGACTGTAACTCATGATAAAAGGGTCATAATCCTGAAAGATGGGGAATTATTGTTTAAGCTTGAAATGGATGAAAATGCAAAAATGTTCCAGAAAAGTCAGAATAATTCCAGATGAAGCTGTTAAACAAACCTTGAGAAGTAATTGTGAGCCTTAATGAGAAAATGAGATGAATATTTTATTAAATAGGATGAAGTCTGACACACAGCAGTGTTGGACGAGCAGGTGTTGTTTTCATTAATAATGTTACTCTTTTAGTCTAGTGGATATTTGTCTAACCAAACTTATCCAACTGCCTTTGAGATCAAGACAAACGCAAACAAATGTCCACCAGGAAATGTTTTGTGTGATTTATTTTCACAATAAGACGCCTAAACGAACAGACGGCACCTCGGCCCCCGCCTCTGCCCCCCGTGACCCGGCCCTGGATAAGCGGTAGAAGATGGATGGAGGTACAGACGGCACCTCGGCCTCTCTGTCCCTGGTTTAAAAAATAATAATAATCTACTTATGCTAATCATCCTAATGATTGACAGCTGGCCCGTGACAAATGAAAACAATTAGTAAACAAAACTAAATTAGTAAAATAACATTAGCAATGAATAATAAATACAAAATAGAGACAAATTACCAAAATGAACCTTAAACCTAAAAAAAACTACAAAAAGCTCCAACAGATGGTTTTGTTCTGTTGTATTCCACTGTGACATGTTTAAAGATGAAATGAGTAAAAACTGAGCTATCTGGAGTTAAAGTGCTTTACAAAACAAAAAGTTATGATTGAAAGTTATATCTGTTATGTTTTGTAATCCGCTGCTCTTTGTGTTTTAATGTCTGAGTGTGGGACTGCTTGTAAACTCTCTCAACTGAAACTGAACAGATATCTTGTTTTCTCCAACATCAGTCTGTACATTTGTGTATGTTCTTTGGGTAGATGACAGGCGTGTTGATCCTGAGAACCGGGGAGACCACGGAGCAGACTCAGATCCTGATCCAGACCAACCACGACCCGCAGTTCACACCTTTATCTCTAACCCTCTTCCTGCTGTGGTCTGCAGCTGCATGACCTGCGTCTGCCCAAAGACATGAGTGAGGACTACGTCATCCTGATGGACAGCACCGTGTCGACCGGAGCCGCCGCTTTAATGGCCGTTCCTGTTCTGCTGCTACGTTCCACGAGACGGTCTAAGGCTTTGAAGCGAGTCCCTGATAATTGTCTCTGATTTTTACGCTGGATAAAATTAAACTTTTATTGTCAATGGTTTTGTTTCAGGTTGTAATGAAAAACGTCATCTGTTACAATTTAATGCATTGTTGTATTTATTAATTAAAAATGAGTAAATATATACTCCAGATAAAGACTTGAATTTAATAAAACAACGATATTTGTGCCAATGTTTCATTATCATTTGTACTGAATAAACTTATTTAACTTGGAATAAAATGGTGGATTTTGTTAAATCTTTTCCAATAGATGTTGTTTTTTTTTTTTTTTAATATATAAAACAGACATCCCTGGGATCAATCAAAAATGACGAGGCTGGAAAAATTTGCATTTTTTTAATAGATGTATATATATATTTTTTTTTTTTTGACTATTTCTAATTTAATTGCCGACCACAGAAGACATTTGATAAACTTTAGTCTTCTTTTATTTTCTGTTTAAACCACCAGAGGGCAGCAGAGTCTTATGTTGACAGCGGATGTTACGCACAATACTGGTGCCTTTGGTGTCTGTGGGAAATTGTACTGTTTACACTTTTAAGTTGAGAATTATGTGACATGGGGGATTTGAACTGTTTTTTCTGATACATTTGCTCATGTATAAAATTATAAAGCAGACATATATTTACAGACATTTAGTACTACTCTATATTTAAACACCACAGCTGTAAATAACTACATCTGTTGATATATTTGAGAATTGCACTTGTAGGAGAGGACTTCAATGCATCAGCACAAACCGCGTGAATCTCATTGACAGGTACAAGTCCAACTTACTCTTTTTTACAATGAAACACAATGAAAAGTCACTTAATATTCACAATTACGGCTACAACAGCGCGTTGGAAACTAAATCTTTATCACATTTTGTTCCTTTGTCTTTGCGCTAAAGTCACATTTAAGGATGTAACGGCACCAGGACACTTTACAGAGCATTATCACGAAGTTTTGTTGATGTATACGTTGTTTAAAGGCTCTAAATTTAAAAAAATAAAACGCTATTCAAAGTTTGGGAAAGCGGTTACGTGACTTAACGGCTGTCTCGTGCGTAGCAAACGCCACGAAGCTAGTAACGAATCTTGTGTAATATGCTCACAGTTATAAACGTATTTATCCTCTTTTTACATTTAGAATAACATTATAGTTTGTTTTTTGGTTATATCTAAAACTTAAGCAACCACTCTTTAATTCGGCATTGATATTTCTGATGTAAACTATTCCTGTTTTTAATATTTTTATATTTTCCTCGGCTTTTCACATCTAGGCTTAAGTTACATCAGTGTCCAACACAAGCCTAACTATATTACTATAATGTATTTTATAAACATATACAAGTTTTATTGTAGGTTTTCTGCCCAAGGCTTTAAGTTGACGTTTGTTACAAACATAATTATTATAAAAGCAACCTCACCCTTAATATTTTCAGCTAAAAAGTAAGTTGAGAGTTTATAAGTCTTTGCAGTTAGCCATCTGCCAAAGTTGGGGGTCACAAAAGTATGTACTGAACTGAATTAAACAGGCTTAAATGACATTAAGCTATTTATAATCTTACTCAAAAGCAGTTTTAGTTATCTGATATATTTAGGCTTAAAAATGTTAAAATAGTGAATTCTATGTTGAAAAAGGCAGCTGTGAAAGTCCAGGAGTCATTAAGGAGCTCTTTATTGGAGTCACGTTGCTGTTGGAGGGATTTTTGAGTGAAACCTCATTGATTTGTGTTTGTGTGTCCTTCAGAGAGAGCCATGGCTGCTCTGTGGAGATCCTACCAGGCCTTGATGAGCAGACGGCCCTGGACAGTGCAGATAGTGACGGCCGGTAGGACTCAGGCTCTTCTTTAGCTGCAGTGGTTTTGATTCAATTGCATGTCCTTTTTAACCTTTGATCTCTCTCATTTAGATCCGTCACTGCTTTATTCCAACAACAATGCTCTAAAACACTAATTTGTTTAAGTTTTAGAAATGTATAAAGTTCAATAGCATTAAAAAGAAGCACCACTTGAATGAACGTTGTCAAGATGGAGCACTTAGATCTAAAATACAAAGGCTCTTGTAAGAATTACAGAAATATTCAGACCAATATTCTGAAAGGTTCCCATGTTTTGCCAAAAGTCTAATTTATTGCAGTAAACTTTAATTCTTTCCTTGTGTGTCTTAGAAGGCATTCGTCAGTGATCCAGAGCAAAACTCCTACTCGAACAGAAGAGTTTTCTTTTGTATTTGTTTATGTCTTAAACCCTTTTCTTTTGGTGCAGTACACCCCGGTCACCGCTAGAGAGCAGTAGAACAACAAACATGTTCAAAAGAAACTTAATAGATATTGGTCCTAACTCAAGATGATTTTAAATCAAGTTTTCTTTGTTTCTTAACTTCGCCTTCATGTTTTGTTCCACATTGTTCTAAAGTTTCCTCGTTTTAATTCAACTGAAGGTTTGTGCTCTCAGGGTCGCTGGTGGGAGTGGGTGATGTCATGGCTCAGCAGCTGATCGAGAGGAGGGGCCTGGCTCATCACAACGTTCAGAGGACGGCCAAAATGATGAGCATTGGCTTCTTCTTCGTGGTAGAAATATACTTTTATAACTGTGAAATATTACCAACGCTCAGGTTCTTTGGCACTAAATGAGTTTGGGTTTTGTTTAAAATAAACTGCACGACTAAGACAATTATTACAGTAATCATAGACCTACTCACAAAAACAGAAAAGACAGGAAAACAAAAAACAAATGTGTTTTTTTTCTTCCTCCACATGATGCTTAAAAACATAGATTTAATTTAAAAAAACAAAGGTAAATTAAGAAAACACAGATGTGACTGTACTGTTTGTTTCTAAAAACGATCATGTGACCCATTCTTTAGGTTTAGACCAGGCCCAGCTTTAGTTAATTGTTGCTGACTTGTTGACCTTTTCTTTTCTGTTTAATGTGTTTCTCTTCTTCGGTCTCTAAAGGGTCCAGTGGTCGGCTCCTGGTACAAAGTCCTGGACAAACTGGTCGTGGGATCAACTAAAAGTGCTGCGATGAAGAAAATGCTGGTGGACCAGGTGCTTCTTTAATGAAAGTTTGCCGTGAGCTCTGACATGTTTAACTCTCAGGCTCAGTGTTAGAAGGCTTTTGTTGAATATCGGCCGAGCCTCAACATAACACTTCTAAATGACTTTAGTTCTCTTCTTTGCAGTTGTGTTTTGCTCCGTGTTTTCTGGGAGCCTTCCTCGGTATTTCTGGAGCTCTGAACGGACTGACGCTGGAGCAGAACGTCACCAAACTCAAGAGGGTAACGTCCTGCTTTGTTCCTCGTTATTCTGTCGTCTGTGGGTCTCAAACATCTAACACTGGACACGAGCAGCAGAGTTAAACCCACAGCTGTTTGACTTTGGGCTGGGTGCTTCATGTTCTGTAGAAGTCCAGCCAGTCACAGCTTTATTCTCTCATAGTTCAGGTTATTTTATACAAAAGTTATATTTTACTCCACATATTTACATTTAAACATATATTTAGCTTTAGCAACTTTTTATTTTAGCTGCAGCACGACTTTCAGCGTCAAACTGCGTCTTTGTTTTAATCTAACTCTATTTGAACTTAACCGAGTGAGTGCTTCAGTTTTCTTTGCTCATTTTTCAGGTAAACACTCACAAATACACCTGTCTTTATTTAAACCAGAGCCTATTTCCTGTGAAACAGCGTCTGTGACTTTTAACCGATGGTCATTAATTATTCACTGAAGGCAGGAGCTGAAGGAGCGGTGACAGGAAAGGCCGGGGAAATGTCAGAACGGACAGAAAACAAATAACAAATGTGGTCAACGAGCCGAGCGACGGAACGTGAGAGGAATTAACAAAGCAGTGGCAAAACTTAAGGCTATCAAAAGAAATATAAACCGTATTCCAGACCAATAGGATTTAATTTAAATAAAAGTGAAAAAAGAATAAGAATTTATATTGATGTAAAATAAAAAAAGTTTAAATCTGCCAGCCATAAAAACAGATCTGTACATTGACACATTACAAACCTGATTCACAAAAAGTTAGGACACTTTACAAACTGTGAATAAAAACAATGCAATGATGTGGAAGTTTCAAATTTAAATATTTTATTCAGAATACAACAAAGATGACATATAGAATGTTAAAAGTGAGACATTTAAAATGTAATGCCAGATATTGGCTCATTTTGGATTTCATAAGATCTACACATTTAAAAAAGGTTGGGACAGGTAGAAATAAGAGGCTGGAAAAGTTAAATGTACAAATAAAGAACAGCTGGAGGTCAACTGGCCACAGGCTTGGTATAAAAAGAGCCTCTAACTCTGAACTTTATTCTGAATAAATCACAAGTGAAATTTAACTCTGTCCTCTCCAGCAGAACTGTAAGCAGTACAGGGGCCCCTCAGGGGTGCGTCAGTTCACCGTTCCTTTTCACACTGTATACTAATGACTGTGTCAGTTCTCAGCCAAACCAATATGTAATTAAGTTTTCAGATGATACCGTTATCCTCAGTCTGCTCACAAAAAACTTAATAACCATAAAACTGCTGTGGATGTGTTTGTGGACTGGTGCGACACCAAGAGACTGCTCATAAACACAAGAAAAACTGTGGAGACGCTGCTCGACCCCAGATCAGTGAGGGATTGGTGCCCAGTGACTATTCATGGAAACACCATCAAACAGGTCACGTCCTTCAAATACCTGGGCGTGCACATCGACAGTGACCTCAGTTGGCACACGCAGGTGTCGAGTGTTTGTGCCAGAGTCCATCAGCGCCTCCATTTTCTAAGACGTCTCTGATTGTTTGGTGTCTGTAAAAACATCATGACAATCTTCTACAGAGCAACTATAGAGTCTATACTTAGGTATCACCTGTTGGTTTGGAAATCTCAGTTAAATCCAAAAATCAAATTCACAATTTAGTTAAAACAGCAAGTAAGATAATGGGTACTCCTGCCCCACTGCCCCCACAGGAGATGTTCGAGCAGGCTGTCATCAGACACATCTCATGTACTGTTTGATGAATATGTTTTAATGAATTGAGGGAGGAGCTACAGGGTTCCACTCTGCAAACTCTGGATTATTTAAATGTTTTCTCACTAAGACTGGACCGAGTATTAAAAAGTAATTATTAATCTTTCCAAAAAAATGAAATGGACCTTAAATAAAGTTTGATCAGGTACAAACTTTCTGAAACATATTGAGTTTATTTCTCAGACTGTTATGAGGCAGAAAAGGCCGTTGTGTTTTGTAAATGTTGTGGTCGTTGGCTCTGAGCTCAGCTGGAGCCGGAGCTTCACGACGAAGGAACATGTTCTCCTTTTCTGATTTAATATTGAGACGTGTCGAAGTGACCTTTACATAAACAGGAAATTAATTTGTATAAAATAAATCCTGAACGCGCTGCAGTCACCAACAAACCAGAATAATATATAAATTTATTTTATTGAACTTTTCTGTTTTAATTTAAAACATGTGGCCAGGGACTTTCTACAGATTAAATGTTAAGACCTTTTTTAATACTTTTGTTTGCTTCTTTGTGCCATATTTTTAGTGTTTCTGGCCATTACCAGTTTCCAAGAGTTGTTTTTAATTTTGTGATAAATACCTAAAGATTTCTACAGATATTTTTTTTATTTAGATTTTTCTTTGAGCCACGTTTTCCGACAGTTAACAAAAGCATAAGTGAAAGAATGAAAGTCTATAAAGTTTAAAGGTAGGTCTTAAAGGAGAATAAAGTGTGTGTGGAACAGACGAGAGCAGGTCCAGAGGTCGATGGAGACGATCGCTCAAACATCGTGTGGTGAGCTGCTCTCAGAGAAACTGCTGTTTACACGTCACTCACAACTGAGTTTAGACATTCTTTAACGTTATTCAAGCTTTGTGTGCTTTATCGTCCCTGAAACCTGCTGAAACTTCTGTTATATTCAGATATTTTGCTTTTTTCCACAGGACTACCCAGACGCCCTGATCGCCAACTACTACGTAAGTCCTTCTGAAGAACACAAACATTAAACAGTTCTAACTAGTCTCCTCTGTTTGAAGAGGCTCGACTAAGACTCTTAAATGTGGGGCTGACGTTTTGAAGAATGAATGAAAATGAAGAAAATACACTTGGTAATGAAAGAAAGGAAAGGCTAAAAGCTTTAGGCGTTATCTGAACCAAACGATGGAAACAGAACTTTCCAGAGATTCTTAAATAAGAAGTATTTTTTGCTGAAAACACGAGGCACTTTGTGTAAATCTGTCTGTGATGCTTTTAAAACTACATTTGAAGGATTGTAAATCGTTTTTGCCTGAGTTCTGTTTCTGGAACTCACTTTGACAGAGTCAAAAACAACTCTTTCAAAAGTCGACTCAAAACACACTTTTTCTCTTTTGTTTATTAACATCTGTTTATTTAGTTTTTCTTTCTTTCTTTTCTCTGAAGCACATTGAGTTACTTTGGAACAAACTGTACTCTTTCTGTTTCTGTCTCAGCTGTGGCCCCCGGTGCAGATCGCCAACTTCTACTTCATCCCCCTTCATCACAGGTACCTGAGCTCCAACCTGTGCCTTCTTTTGACTCAGATTATTTTATAATAATAATCATTTTCCTCCACAAATAAACCAAAACTCTGTGTTTTAAATACTTCCCCGTGTCTCCGTAGGCTGGCTGTGGTCCAGATCGTAGCCGTGGCCTGGAACTCCTACTTGACCTGGAAAGCCAACAAGATGTGATCCCACTCGTCCTGGAAAAACTTGAAAGACCTGGAATAATGTCGACCGGTTTTCCATGTACTCACGTCCTGCTGTGTTCTTTTGTATCGTCCTGACACATGCTCAGGAGTAGATCAAAGTATGCATCATGTGACCAAAACAAGCAGGTTAGCCACTAGCATAGTAGCATAAATGTCTAAAAATATGTCTTGCTCTAATCCCTGGTGGTCTTTGTAGTTTTTCTCGTTTGTTTTCTTCTGTTGTGTTCTGTTTTCTGTGGAGCCGGACAGAGGCCTCAAGTCCAGCTCCAGTCCCACTCCGCTGTGTTCATGCAGCAGTAAATGCACTCGTACTACATTTTCTTCTCTCAGGAACGTCTCATTCATCGAGACAGCTCACCCTCGTTACAACATATTTCCACTTTTCTTTTTGTGAGCTTCTATTGGAAAACACTGAGGGAACTCATAATTAAACTGGACATAACTTAAGTACATTGATCAGAATCTAGTGAATAGTGGAACTTGTGTTGTTGCCTACTTCACAAATAAATAAAAACGGAACAATTAAACCATGTTTTCAGGCGAGATGTTTCTGGTTTCACTCTGTGATCGAGTTTTTAAATAAAATACAAATCTAAGAGAGCTCTCTCTGAACTCGATAAAGTGAGATTCTCTGTGAACGAGTCCGTTATTCAAACATGAACTCGTCTTCATCAGAGCCACGTTGGAAAAACTGAACAATGGTTGATTTGACATGACATCATCAACAGGCGACGATGACAAACTGAGCACTCGAGCTTCTGTTACTTCTGTTTCCAGAAGAGTTAACTCAACCAGAGCCTCCACAGAAGATTTATTCTTTGTAAAGAACAGAAAAAGAAAAAGTCTGGAAACCCTTTCTTCTGATTCTGTCACGCCCCCCCGCTCCTCGAACTCGTTCAACTCTCTGGACTCTGTGTTTGGATTTAAACCGTGGTATTTCCAAAGTGTAAAGCTGTGAGTGAATCACGGCTGAAGGTCGACAAAGTGCTGCATTACTCTGTGACACATTCTCACTCTTTCAAAAGTCAGTTTTATTTCTGGGCCTGGCTCTGACTCGCTCTGAGACCTGTTCATCTGGAGCTGTTTGTCTTTAAACGGATTGGTTTAATGTAGTTTGTGCTCTTTATGTCACAGCAGAGACATTTCTTCACAAACACTAAACTACACTGCATTAATTAAAGCCCTGTACTTTAACAATGCCATTAAACAGATTTCCACTGGTGTTGTCTGTGTTACTGTCGAAGTGTGTTTGCTCAGGTCTGGAGCCAGACTCAGAGACGTTCACTCAGACGTGTTTGTTCTTGTGTTTATGGAAAACTCTTTAATAATTGAACAGCAGGTGTTGGTCGCTGGGGAAAAAAACAAGACCTGAAGATGGTCCAATCACACGCTCACATTCACACGGGTCTGCTCTCATTGGCTGTTGGTCCACGTGGTTTATCGATGTTGAATCTGTGTCTGCTGACTCTGATGGAAGTGGGAGGAGTCCAAGCTTCTCTCTCCCTAGACACTTCCTGTGGACAGCTGGAGGTGTCCAGAGCCAAACCCTCCCCAACAGCTCCACTCCAGACCCTCGTGTCTTAATAACGCAACAAAGTCCATAAACTTATAACGTTTTGTTCACAAAGGAGCTGCTGCCTCTGACTCTGCCCCCTGCTGGACGGTTATTGGACGGTTATTGGATTCTGCTGAGCTGGGACCAAACCCAACCGAAGTCTTACACAAACACATGTATATCAGAGAAAATCGAGCAGAAAACTCTGATGAACCCTCAGAGCCTCCTCCAGAGACTTGGAACAGGTTTTAGGTTGTGCTGTGTTTAAACTGATGACACGTCCAACAGACGGAGAGTTTGGCTCCATGCTTTCTTTATGACTTTCTATTGACTTACCTGCAAAAAAAAAAAAAAAGACTTAATGAAGTTGTGTTTTGACCAAATTTAGCTTTAAGTAAAAAGAAGTTGGATAAAAAAAGATTGGTTTTGGATCTTAGTTTTTTTTTTCCTGTGTATGGCTCTGGATGTGTTAGAACCTTTTAGCCCACTGTTGATCTGAGGTGTGTCAAACATAATCAGGTTCAGGAAAAAAAGAGAAACTTCAAGAAAACCCACAGAATATAATCAACTTTAGCTCAGTGTGTTTCTGTCACTGGAGTCTCAGCAGCTCCAGCACCACAGACAGCTCCAGCACCACAGACAGCTCCAGCACCACAGACAGCTCCAGCCCGGACCCCCCTTCACCTCAGGACACCCCCTCAGCCCCGCCTCTGGCCGCTCTCCAGAACCTGTTCACGCGCTGAGCTGACGTCAAAGCAGCGCATAAAAACCTCCGCGTCCCGTTCAGTGCGCGCGCACACCTCACCGGAACAGTCTTCTTCAGCCTTCACTCTGCGCAAAGTAAGTGCTTCACATTTTAGAGACAATCCACGGAAGTTTGTCTCATAATCTTTGTTAAAAAGTTAATACAGTTGAATAAATATTGTCTCAGGAAGGGTTTTGGACGAAGGTAACTTTCAATTATTTCCTTCATGCAGTGTTG
>CM044564.2:2187739-2237739 GCA_024416835.2 Perccottus glenii
TACTAACACACGCAGAAGTAAATATGGCTCTTACTCAGCTGACGTGAAACTAGACTGAACTTTACTGAGAGATGCTAGTGTAAATGTAAAATCTTCCACTTAAGGCAGAATAAAACCTGTTTTAAAGCTCGTACTGGAGCCTATATTTACCCACAATGCTCTGAAAGACACATGTAGCCCACACAGACATGTCTTTTCATCCAGGATTAACAGAAACCACTTCCTGCGTCTTTTTCTTTGGTTATTTTCTTCTAAATCTGATCAGATCTGTTTGTGAACGAGATAATCCTGAGGCCAATCCTTTACGTAAGTCTTCTTCTTTTCTCACAAACACAGTCACTTCTCTCTGGACCAACATGAGCTCGAGGCTCGGGCTCCGGGGCCTTTTGGTTGACCCAGAGTTTAGACGTTTCCTCTTCGTGAAAGCTTTAGGTTCTCTCATTCTCGGTCGTCCAGGTCATTGAAGAAAAGCACCTGGAGTCAGTTTTCAAGGTGATGACGTGACTCCTGAGAGTCGTTAAAGGCTCAGGTGAGTTCAGGTGTTGTTCTAGAGTCAGACTGTTCTGGTTTAAGTTTGTCTACACATTGGAGTGCACTGTAGGCGGAGTCTTTGGTCGTGAGGCTCCTGGAGACTCCATCAGGAGCAGGACAGTCCTGTCACAATCACAAAGTCCACATGTTTTTTTGGTGTGTTTTTCCTTTATTTACCCATTTAACCACAACTAGAGCCAAAAACAGAACTCTGTATAAAACTAAATACACTCGACACACGTTCTTTTCTCTTTCAGACAAAGACATTAACGCTGAGAGTGCCTCAGGTGACGTCTGAAAAACCACCTCGACGAACAGAGCAGGTCAAGCTGTGGGTTCAGACTCGTTCTCCTCTTCGTCCTCTTCATCGTCGTTGTTTCTAGAAACTGAAGAAACACAGACGACAGCAGTGACCTCACCAAAAACACAAACACACCCAAAATAAAAATAAAAGAGTTCCAGATCCTCCTCTCGCCCACATTCTTTTTATTCCTCTGAAAATACCTCCATCTTTTTATTTTTCAGCAGAACCTGGACCAACACACAATATATGTATGTTTCCCAGAAAACTCGAGACTGGTCTTGAGACAGATTTGTAAAGGTCTTGGTCTTCAACTGCGTTTTATCATAAAACATAAAACCAACTAATGCAATACAACAGTTTTTATTATTTTTCTTGTTTCTTTTTGAAAACGCAGACAATGACCAAAGTCTTTTAGTAAAGTTCACACAAAAGGCTGGATTTGTAAAACTACATTTGGATTGTTGGCCTGTGCTTTTTAGATGCACTTAAAAAACAAAATGATCAAAAGGTCAAAGTTAAAAGAAACTATAGTCCCTTAAAGCCTCGGTTCATAAACCTTCTGTAAAAGGTGTGTCGTGTTGGAGGAGGACAGACCTGAGCAGAAGTTGATGTTCCGCAGCAGCTCCACGAGTTCGTCGGTGTCGATCATAAAGCCGCTCATGTTTTCAAAACCCAGCTCCAGTCGCTCCAGGTTCGAGGTCCTCGCTGTCGCCAACATCCTGTAAAACCACACACGAGGAGTCCTGGTTCAGAAAAGAGGGTTTATGGATAAATAACAGATTTAAAAGAAACAAAACTCACTTTTCCAGGATGTCTTTGGCCGTCTGTGAGTTCAGGAGAAACAACGAACAGGATTTTTAAAGAAGGAATAATGGACTGTGTAAAGAGCTCTGAGAGCCTCGTGACAAAAAGAACATTTCAACAAGTTTATTTTAAACAGAGTCTAAATCTGCATTTCTCTTTTAGCATCATTCAAAAGTTTTTACTTTAAATGCACTTTATATTTTTAGGAACACTGCATATGGCACAGAAAAAATCAACATTTATCAGAATTATATTTATTACTGTCACTGTCCGTGTGCCACTCACTGAACCGAGCTCCTCTGACTCAAGTGTAGAGCAGGGTGGGCAAACTAAGGCCCGGGGGCCACAGGCGGCCCGTTGGGCTGTTCAGTGTGGCCCGCCAAGCATTTACTAATATTTTATTGATGATTAAACACTGCATATATTTTTCCTTTTAGTTGATTCCACTACATTAACATGCTCCAAACGGTAAATATACTTACTGTTTTTATTTTATTTTATTATTGGAGCATAAGTGCTGTTGGCCCTCCCCTCGGTGTAGAGTGTGTTTGATCAGAACGAGAGGCTCAATGATGAGACAAGATACAACAAAAAGAGAACCCCAGAGCCCCGAGCCTCTGTGTGATGTGTCCAGTGGCTCCAACGAGGCTCTGAAGCTTCAAAAGTGCTTTTCACAACATTTTAGATTAAAATCAAAGAGGAATATCCAGAAAAAACCCTGCTTCATTTTCTAACCTTAACCTTTCTGACGTAACAGTAACTTAAAGCAGATTCTGAAGCTGACCTGGACGAAGAGGGACATGTGTGGCTCGTCCATGGACTGAATGGCCGACTCCACCAGCGCCACAGCCTCCTCCAGACGCTCTCCGTGTCGTCGGATCAGAGACCGGACCAGTCTCAGTTTATCGTCCTGGTGTTTGGTGATGAGGCCCACCAGCTCCTGTTTACGCTCCTCCAGAACCGTCACCAAACCCTGGAACCGAGCCGACAGCTGCTCCCTCTGACGCTGCCCGTTCTCCTGCAGAGAACCACAGAAAGTCAAAACACCCTTCAATGTTCGAAATGTGGTTCCAGTCCAAGACACTGTTGTTTATTAAAATGTGCTTTTCCTTCTGACGTTAACTGAATACATTAAAACAAAAAGCTGTGTCCAGACCTCGATGGAGCGGCAGATGTCCTCCAGTCGACAGACCAGAGCCTGGACGTGGTCGTTACTGGAGACCAGCACCGCGATCCCGTCACTCAGCTCCGTCTAAAGACCAGAATCTTTTTTAGGACAGTGCACCAGTCCAACAACAGCTTTAAAAATAATCATCCTGAACTGTGCAGGGGCTCAGGGGCTGGAGCGGACTAGAACACTAGACACCTTTCTGTTTTTAAAACCCAACCGGCTTCAGTTAAAACAAAGTGTCCTGGGCCTTTTAGATTAGATTAGATTAGATTCAACTTTATTGTCATTACACAAGTACAGGTACAAGGCAAATAAACCTAAAGGACTCGGTGTAAAGCTTAGGTAATGGTTGGACTAATAACTAAAGGTAAATGTTCATAATTACAGTCTGTGTACATTTTGTCATTAGATCATGAAACACCATGTCTTTTTTTCAGTTTGACTCAAATGCTTTTCTTACAAATACGCCTCGTGTCATCGTCGTAAGAACCACGTGGACTTTCTCACCTGTAGCTGTAACGACAGGCTTGGTTTAGCAGCGCACTACACACTTTAAGAGTAAACAGGGATTACGATTCTTTCCCATTTGTGTTCAATGCAAATGTGGTCTTTTATTCTGAAAGAGCGTTTGAGTGAAGATGGAGCCCAGGGGACTCTCCGGATCTGAATTTCAGATGAGTGACTCAGAGACACCGAGAGATGGATGAAATGTCACCGACTGCTCAATAATCAACTGAGCTCTGGACACAAACGTGGACAAACAAAAGTCTGGATGAACTCTGGAAAAACAAGAATGTATCCTCGTTTAATAAATGTATTTGTCTTAAATTACTCAGGTTTTCTCCTCCAGCAGCAGCACAGAGACCTCTCCTGCTTTTCTTTTATTAAAAAGTCAAACCAGACCAATTTTTCCTCCACAAAATACTAATACATGACTCCAAACTGAAGTTTAGAGATGTAATAAACACGTAGTAAACATTTGACTCCATCTTGAGCGTCAGAACGACCCCTTAAACACTTTCTGACTGAAGACCATATTTATCCCTGTTTCTGTTTCCCTCTTCTCTGTTTCCTGCTGTTTCTTTGTAAAAAGATGTTTCCAGTGCTTAATATACACTTCCTCTGTTTTATTGGCAGCTATACACTTCCTTATTGACATCAGTGTCGACCAATGGGAGCACTCCTTTTTCCAGAAGCAGGCTGTGATTGGACAAAGCTTCCTACTTTATAAACTAAATCTTTTGTTTTGCACAGATTTATGGTGAACGTAGACTTTGACCTAAACGTCCATTTACAAAGTCACGCCCTCATTTTGGTGAAAGCAGTGTAAGTAAAGATAAATCATGTGAGAGTCTTTAAAGCTGTCCTTCCTGACCTTCCTCCTGACGTAGACGGAGCCGAGCGGTGCCACCTCGCACTCTTTGTGTCGTCCGAACACCTTACACATGGAGCAGGTGGGCGTCTGGCAACCGAGGCAGTAGATGTTGATCCTCTCGTCCTGATGCTCCTCACACATCAGCTGCTGCGCTCGGGGCCCCGGCTCCACACTCACAGACCTGCAGGGGACGCACAGGGGACACACAGGGGACACACAGGGGACGCACAGGGGACACAGGGGACACACAGGGGACGCACAGGGGACACAGGGACACACAGGGGACGCACAGGGGAACAGGGGGCGCACAGGGGGCGCACAGGGGACACACAAGGGACACACAGGGGACGCACAGGGGACACACAGGGGACGCACAGGGGACGCACAGGGGACACACAGGGGACGCACAGGGGACACACAGGGGACACACAAGGGACACACAGGGGACACACAGGGGACGCACAGGGGACACACAGGGGACACACAAGGGACACACAGGGGACGCACAGGGGACGCACAGGGGACACACAGGGGACACACAAGGGACGCACAGGGGACGCACAGGGGACACACAGGGGACACACAGGACACACAGGGGACGCACAGGGGACACACAGGGGACGCACAGGGGACACACAGGACACACAGGGGACGCACAGGGGACACACAGGGGACACACAGGGGACGCACAGGGGACACACAGGGGACACACAGGGGACACACAGGACACACAGGGGACACACAGGGGACACACAGGACACACAGAGGACACACAGGACACACAGGACACACAGGACACACAGAGGACACACAGGGGATGCAGGGGACGCACAGGGGACCCACAGGGGATGCACAGGGGACACACAGGGGACACACAGGACATGCAGGGGACGCACAGGACACACACAGGGGACGCACAGGGGACACACAGGACACACACAGGACACACAGGACACACACAGGGGACACACAGGACACACACAGGACACACAGGACACACAGAGGACACACAGGACACACACAGGGGACACACAGGACACACACAGGACACACACAGGGGACACACACAGGGGACACACAGGACACACACAGGACACACAGGACACACATCGGGGACACACAGGGGACACATAGGACACACACAGGGGACACACAGGGGACACACAGGGACACACAGGACACACACAGGACACACAGGACACACACAGGACACACACAGGACACACAGGACACACACAGGGGACACACAGGACACACAGGACACACAGGACACACAGAGGACACACAGGACACACACAGGGGACACACAGGACACACACAGGACACACACAGGGGACACACACCGGGGACACACAGGACACACACAGGACACACAGGACACACATCGGGGACACACAGGGGACACATAGGACACACACAGGGGACACACAGGGGACACACAGGGACACACAGGACACACACAGGACACACAGGACACACACAGGACACACACAGGACAAACACAGGGGACACACAGGACACACACAGGGGACACACAGGACACACACAGGGGACACACAGGACACACACAGGACACACACAGGACACACACAGGGGACACACAGGACACACACAGAGGACACACACAGGGGACACACACAGGACACACACAGGACACACACAGAGGACACACACAGGGGACACACACAGGACACACAGGACACACACAGGGGACACACAGGGGACACACAGGACACACAGGACACACACAGAGGACACACACAGGGGACACACACAGGACACACACAGGGGACACACAGAACACACACAGGACACACAGGACACACACAGGACACACACAGGGGACACACAGGACACACAGGACACACACAGGACACACACAGGGGACACACAGGACACACAGGGGACACACAGGACACACAGGACACAGGACACACAGGACACACAGGACACACAGGACACACACAGGGGACACACAGGACACACAGGGGACACACAGGACACACAGGACACACAGGGGACACACAGGACACACACAGTACACACAGGACAGACACAGGACACACAGGACACACAGGGGACACACAGAGGACATGGGGGACAGAGGGGACATGAGTGAGGACCTCTGCTGGACAGGTGAAGGTACTGCACACTGACAGATCTCAGGTGTTTGGTGTAAGACAAAGGTTACAATGCACACTATGTTTATTTTAATGAATTAAAATGAAAGGTGTAGATCTGGAAGATGTAAACAGCACAATATAAAGAAAATAAAAATGTATTTTAAAATTTCTCTTAGAGTTTAGATCCGGTCATATTTGTGTGCCTCTGTAATAATAATAACAATAATGATATAAATAAATAATTTCTGAGTAAACTTTGAAAGCTCGTGCTGTTTGTCATCGTGGAATGTGTTGTATGTTCACGATAATGACTTTCACCGACTCTGACTCGGAGCCATGAATATTTAAAGAACTGACAAACGCCTCAAAAACAAAACACAGCTCTGTTTATTCACATTCACTCAGACTGAGACTAATTGTTGTTCGTAAAAGTGACTAATAATGCAGTAGTAAGAGTCAAAACCAGAGAACCTGCTGTACTTGTTACACTCTCTCATGAGTCACTTAATAAAGCTGTAAACTCGGTTATATAACACAGAAAAGTGTGGTATTTATAGACTATTATTCCAGTGACAAAAAACTTTTTCTGCTGTGGCTCTGATTAGACTCTTTCCAGAGAACCACTATTGCTTTATGATGTTACTGAATGTTAGCATAAAAAATATGGTCTATCATTTTTAAACATTGCCTTCCCACAAAATGTATTTTCTAAACCCACAAGGCTTGGTACAATCACTTTAACCCCGTGTTTTCTTACAAGGGTCAGAACAAACAGTCCTTCCACTAATGTCTTTTGGAGAACAACACTGCCCTCTGTTGGTAGATGTTTTTAACTTGTATTGTTTATTCATATCACAGTTTGGTCAGTGTGTTGTGTAAACACAGCAGGTGTGTCACCTGAGCAAAGAAAAGACATCTGACCTGAGCCTTAGTGAACACCTTCTGTGTTTACAGTGCGTTCATCAGCCTCTGAACCAAACAGCTTCACTTGGTCAAGTCCTGGTCCAGTCCTGGTCCAGTCCTGGTCCAAACCTGCTCCAAACCTGGTCCAGTCCTGGTCCAAACCTGCTCCAAACCTGCTCCAAACCTGCTCCAAACCTGGTCCAGTCCTGGTCCAAACCTGCTCCAAACCTGCTCCAAACCTGCTCCAAACCTGGTCCAGTCCTGGTCCAAACCTGCTCCAAACCTGGTCCAGTCCTGGTCCAAACCTGCTCCAAACCTGCTCCAAACCTGGTCCAGTCCTGGTCCAAACCTGCTCCAAACCTGCTCCAAACCTGCTCCAAACCTGCTCCAGTCCTGGTCCAGTCCTGGTCCAGTCCTGGTCCGATCCTGCTCCAAACCTGCTCCAGTCCTGGTCCAGTCCTGGTCCAAACCTGCTCCAGTCCTGGTCCAGTCCTGGTCCAAACCTGCTCCAGTCCTGGTCCAGTCCTGGTCCAGTCCTGGTCCGATCCTGCTCCAAACCTGCTCCAGTCCTGGTCCAGTCCTGGTCCAAACCTGCTCCAGTCCTGGTCCAGCCCTTGTCCAGTCCTGGTCCAGTCCTGGTCCAAACCTGCTCCAAACCTGCTCCAAACCTGGTCCAGTCCTGCTCCAAACCTGGTCCAAACCTGGTCCAGTTCTGGTCCAGTCCTGCTCCAAACCTGGTCCAAACCTGGTCCAGTTCTGGTCCAGTCCTGGTCCAAACCTGCTCCAAACCTGCTCCAAACCTGGTCCAGTCCTGGTCCAAACCTGCTCCAGTCCTGGTCCAGCCCTTGTCCAGTTCTGGTCTAGTCCTGGTCCAGACCTGGTCTAGATCTTGTTCAGACCTGCTGGACTGCTGTCTGTAGATGTCGATGATGTTCTCCACCAGCAGGTTCCTCTGAAGACCGAAGACTCCGTGTCGGTCCAGGACCACCTCGTGTCGACAGGACGGACACCGGAACCTGCCCCCGCTCCCTGTGACCCCCCCAGAGCCACGGGCCTGGTACAGAGGGGCCGCCGCCTGCGGAGACCGGGAAAACCAGGTCAGAACCAGGTCTGAGCCAGGACTAAACCAGGACTAAACCAGGACTAAACCAGGAATAAACCAGGTCTAAACCAGGACTAAACCAGGAATAAACCAGGTCTAAACCAGGTCTAAACCAGGTCTAAACCAGGTCTAAACCAGGTCTAACCCAGGACTAAACCAGGTCTAAACCAGGTCTAAACCAGGACTAAACCAGGACTAAACCAGGTCTAAACCAGGTCTAAACCAGGACTAAACCAGGTCTAAACCAGGACTAAACCAGGTCTAAACCAGGAATAAACCAGGACTAAACCAGGACTAAACCAGGTCTAAACCAGGACTAAACCAGGACTAAACCAGGACTGAACCAGGTCTAAACCAGGTCTAAACCAGGACTAAACCAGGTCTAAACCAGGACTAAACCAGGTCTAAACCAGGTCTAAACCAGGTCTAAACCAGGTCTAAACCAGGTCTAAACCAGGTCTAAACCAGGTCTAAACCAGGAACCTGTTCAAATCCTTCTAAAACCAGTTCTAATACCTGGAAGATGTCGTTGGCACACTTGCGGCACAGGTTGTGTTGACACGGCAGGATGACCACAGGTTTGGAAAACATCTCGAGACAAACGGGACAGACCAGCTGCTTCTCCAGGTTCTCCTTCGAGACCCCTCCTTTTCCCAAAGTGAAGCTCATCTCCTTCAAAACCGTTTGAAGTTTGTGTTTTTAATAAATCCTTGTTGTTGGTTGAAGATAATATTTAGTATATACTGTGTAAGTTTTGGTTATAATTCCTCGCTTCTTGCTCTAAACAGACCTCAAAGTTTAAGTTGAATCAAGAAAAGCCACAACCAGGACTTTGAGTCACACAGCTGCAAAAGGTCTCTCTTCTTCCTCAAAGTTGCAACCAGTGATGATAAAAACCAAGATGAAAACGTGTCCAAAAAGTCACTTGCAGTAAAAATGAAAGATCCAAGGATGACTTTTCTCTCTTCTTGCTTAACGTTCACCACTTATTTGATTATCAATATCATTTTTTCAGTTATAAGTCCTCTGTTCTTGCTCAAGTTGAATTTGGATTAAAGTAAAACATAGAAGTTAAATCAAGACAAAAACAAAACAAAAATCATAATAAGATAAATAATAGATAAATAATAAATATTGAAATTGCCTACAGAATATTCTAGTTTTTTTCTGGATAAATCCTCTCTGCGTCAGTCCCAGGTCTTCGTCCCGTTGTCCGCCCAAATGCCTGAAGCGTGGCCTGAACCAGGACTTCCCCCTGTCCCCCTGTCCCCTGTCCTGTCCCAGAGCAGCCGTCAAATGATGAGCGAGGTATTTTTAGACTCTAGGGTTTATTCAGGATTAAGTTACTGCACAAACAGCTGGGCCTTTTGGAAACTGTGGACGCTCGAGGCTCTGTCCGTCATCACAAAGTCAGAGGAGGATGATTCTGAGAAGACAACCACAGGCGGCCATCTTGGAAGGAGATTAGCACATTCTCAACTTAGATATTAACGTGTTTGTCACAAGACGAAGTAAACAAGCAGAAGGGACTTTAGTTTAAGTTAAAGGTGGTGTTTAGAGCAAAGACACATATTAGACGTCTGAAAATATATAAAAGAGGAAGAAGATGAAAGCAGTGATGCCTCATTCACCAAACACTGACCTCCGCTTAGACCTGGTCTAAGTCTGGACTAACACTGACCTCCGTCTAGACCTGGTCTAAGTCTGGACTAACACTGACCTCCGTGAGTCTGGACCCGGTCTAAGTCTGGACTAACACTGACCTCCGTGAGTCTGGACCCGGTCTAAGTCTGGACTAACACTGACCTCCGTGAGTCTGGACCTGGTCTAAGTCTGGACTAACACTGACCTCCGTGAGTCTGGACCCGGTCTAAGTCTGGACTAACACTGAACTCCGTCTAGACCTGGTCTAAGTCTGGACTAACACTGACCTCCGTGAGTCTGGACCCGGTCTAAGTCTGGACTAACGCTGACCTCCGTGAGTCTGGACCCGGTCTAAGTCTGGACTAACGCTGACCTCGGTGAGTCTGGACCCGGTCTAAGTCTGGACTAACACTGACCTCCGTGAGTCTGGACCCGGTCTAAGTCTGGACTAACACTGACCTCCGTGAGTCTGGACCTGGTCTAAGTCTGGACTAACACTGACCTCCGTGAGTCTGGACCCGGTCTAAGTCTGGACTAACACTGAACTCCGTCTAGACCTGGTCTAAGTCTGGACTAACACTGACCTCCGTGAGTCTGGACCCGGTCTAAGTCTGGACTAACGCTGACCTCCGTGAGTCTGGACCCGGTCTAAGTCTGGACTAACGCTGACCTCGGTGAGTCTGGACCTGGTCTAAGTCTGGACTAACACTGACCTCCGTGAGTCTGGACCCGGTCTAAGTCTGGACTAACTCTGACCTCCGTGAGTCTGGACCTGGTCTAAGTCTGGACTAACGCTGACCTCCGTGAGTCTGGACCTGGTCTAAGACTGGATCAGGACTGTTTGGGATCTGTCCTACACTGGTCTTGACTGGTCTCAATATGCTTTGGTCTCAGTCTTTATTATTTGTTACTTTACAACAAACAAAAGTGGCTCAGTGGTAGAGCGGTTGACCTAATACCAAAAGGTTGGCAGTTCAATTCCGTGTGAATGTTGGGAAAACGGATGGAAATTAGCCTAATGCTACAACCTGGCATGTGTACATTCATGTTTATTAACAAGCACTGTCCCTTTAAAAAAGAAAAAATACTGAATAAAGAACAAAGATCTGAAAGTGACAGATGGTGTGTTTAAGGTCAGTCAGTAAATCTGTAACCTGGACTTGAGCACAGGTCACATAGGCCCAAGTTTGACTTGTCACTCTGAGGTCACCATTAGTGTATAATACACTTGAGAGATTACATAATACAGTAATAATTTGAAACGGTTTCCTGGTTCTCGTGTTTCCTGAAGGTAACAGTCGGATATAAACATAATAATATATGTTTATAAATGTTTAGAGAGTGATTATAATATTGTGTCCGAGCAGAGCTCTGGTTCTAACGTTACAAAGTGAATCAGGATCATGATCAGGATGAATCCAGCACGACGTGATGACGTACGCGGATGTTCATCAAGTTTCCTCTCGTTACAGGAAGCAGAAACTATTGTAACGGTTTTTTTCTTTAACCAATGTCTTTAAAAGAAAAAGAAAAATGCCCTAGTCCAACATTATCAACAATTATATTTAATCAACGCAAAGAAATTGGATTTTGTCGGATTGTAATGGATTTTAGGCTTAGAGTGAGAATCTAGAGCTTTTACTTCAAAAATCTTAACCGGAACTGTGACGAAACGCCGCGTCAATCTTGGCGGTTCGCGCTGAGGGCAGACTTCCACGCTGCTGGCGGCGCGTGGAACACCGTGCTCCTTCCGCTCCGTCCGACATTTCTCTAAAAATCCATCAAAACCGTTTTTATCCACCGCTCTCTGCTTATTTATCTTCAAAATCCTCGGACTTTAACAAAACCACCGCACTTCGTCACCATCCGGGTTCTCCGGCGCGTATTTGCGGTCTTTAGCCTGGTTCTTTGGCGCCGAGCGAGCCTCACGTGGGTTCTCTGCACTAAGACCTCGCCGGGAATCACATTTTTTTATATTTGGAACAGGTTTTAGGTCTTGCTGGAGATGGCTTCGCTGATTTTAGAAGACGGGACGACGTTTAAAGGTCGGCTTTTTGGAGCAAACGTGTCCGTGGCGGGAGAAGTGGGTGAGTGCTTAAAATCAATAAAAAACCGGTGTCTTCATTTAATCCAAAGCAAGGTGTTTACAGCAGGAGCGAAGAATCCGTGACGTGTTGATTTTTGAGTCATTAGTTCATGTTAAATGATGATTTACAAACCGAGCCCAAATAAAGAACCTGCTCCTTCTTTTCTCTGCATCTGCTCTTCCTTCTAAATCTATTTAAGAAAGAAAAGTTCTCAAAAGAAGAACAATAAAACAGTAACTCATTGTAAAAGCGAGAAAAGTAATAAATAAAAATAATAGATTACACATTACATGAGACAGGAAACAGTGACAGTCAAAGAATATATTACATTTACATTAATAATGACCAGAACATATTATTATTATTATTATTAATACAGGATCTGAGCGAGAAGTAACCTTCATATGATCCCAGAACCTGTCCCAATGAGACACCTCTCCAGTTTCCAGGTGTCCTTTACCTGCTCAGCTGTACTGCCCTCACCTGTGGAGCACGTGGTGTTGTTGTGTTTAAAGAGAATTGGACAGAGATCACTTTTAGAAACACGTGGGAAACAGGTTTTGTCACTTCACACTTAAAACCTGGGTCCCTTCTAACTTTTGTTCAGCTTCATTCAATAAAGTCTCGATGGTGTAATAATATCTGTGTAAACTTACCCACAACACATTAGTAACTGTTTTTCTCTTTTATCATGTTTAATGTCACCTGCCACATCACCGTCAGACATTACTCACAGAATTAAGTTTGATAATGTGGGACAGAGTGGCTCAGTGGTAGAGCAGTCGTCCTATAACCAGAAGGTTGGCGGTTCGATTCCCGCTCTGCCCTGTTCATACTGTCGTTGTGTCCTTGGGCAAGACACTTAACACTTAACCCACCTTGCCTCCAGTGTCCGTAGCACTGGTGTATGAATGTGTGTGACTGTAGAGGTGTGTTTGGTGGTGGTCGGAGAAGGTTGAGCGCCGTTTGTATGGCAGCCCCCATCTCTGTCTGCCCCAGGTGTGAATGTGTGTGAATGGGGTGAGTGGAAGCACGATGTAAAGCGCTTTGGGTGCCCGAGAAGGGTGCAAAAATGCGCTATATAAATGCATACCATTTACCATGATAAATCTCTTTTATTAACAATAATACTGATAATAATGGATTGATTTATATTGCGCTTTTCTCCCGAGGGACCAAGGGACTCAAAGCGTTACTTCTCCCTCCATGAAGTAAACAGTTTATTGTAAGAAAACCATCACCATCTTGTCGTGCTTAGAACTTTAGAATCCTGCTGTTTCCAGTAGACGTTCAGTAGAATGAACATCAGAATTAGGCTGAAGAGTATCTTTGCACAGTACGAGTAAGTTTCAACAGTTAATGAGCTCAGTCCAGACCTCTCTCGAGTATATGATTACTGATTTTGTAACGGTCGTCTGTGACTTCTGCCAGATCTGCCAGTGCCCCATAAAGACCTAATGTAATGAACAACTTTAGTAAAAACACAAGTCTTCTCAATGATTTACAAGAATAAAGACCCTTTCTGTGACACTGATCCTGTTTGTGAATGTCTTCAGTGTTTCAGACCGGGATGGTGGGCTACCCCGAGGCTCTGACCGACCCGTCGTACCACTGCCAGCTGCTGACCCTCACCTACCCTCTCATCGGGAACTACGGAGTCCCGAAAGACGAGGACGGGGAGTTCGGACTCAGCAAGGTCAGCATCAAACCCCCCCTCCCTCAGTAAGCGTTATCGAAGCAGAGTCTGACGTCCTGTGTTTCTGTGGTCCTCAGTGGTTCGAGTCGTCCCGGATCCACGCTGCGGCGCTGATCATCGGAGAACTGTCGGAGGAGCCCAGTCACTGGAGTTCAGCTCGTTCTCTGGACCAATGGCTCAAAGAACAGGGGGTTCCTGGGATACAAGGTCAGAACCAGTTTAACTCTGTCAATCCACTCTAAAGCCCATTTTTAAATAGATGTGCTTTGTTTAGTGATAGTTACAGATTTAAACGCTACATTGCTGGCTTTCTGGCAACCAACATGGAAGCTTAAACAGAAAACATGACTGAGAATGGTCTGTAGACTGTTTGTGTCGGAGCTCTGGGAGTTCTCAGACTGAATGAGGGAACGGGGTGTATTCCAGGTATCGACACTCGCTGTTTGACCAAAAAGATCCGTGAGATGGGCACGATGTTGGGGAAGCTGGTGGTGGACGGGACGCCAGAGGAGAGCGTTCCCTTCGATAATCCAGACAAGAGGAACTTAGTCCGGGAGGTGTCCATGAAGGTAAACCTGGTTGTGACTAATGTTAATATAAACTCAGACTGTTCTGTGTTGGTCATTGTCACAGGGTTCTTTTGTTGTTGTTATTCCAGGAGCCCAAAGTGTTCAACCCCAGCGGAGCTCTGAGGGTCACTGTTGTGGACTGTGGCATCAAATACAACCAGGTCCGGTGTCTGGCTCGGAGAGGGGCCCAGGTCACTGTCGTCCCCTGGGACCACCCCCTGGACTCTGCAGGTCTTTGAACACAATGATAAATGTATAATCCCAGTAGCTTTTAGTCATTTAGATTAGAAGTGTAAAACTAATCCGAGTGGTCCAAATGTCCTCGAAAATGTTGGAATAGGTTAAAATCCATTTGGGACGGGGCACCTGATAATAATATGCTCAACACAATAAGTGTGAAGTATTTCCACCGACAGCATCTTAAACGCGGCGAGCGCTGGATACATAAGTACTGTGTAAACAGGAAGTATGTGAATTTATTTTTAATTTTTAACTATTTCCTAATCAATGTAACATTAAGACGTCATCAAGACTTTTTGTCAAGAATCATAATAGATGAGAATTTTCTGTCCTGAACAGGAGCTTAGTCCAATCACAGCTCTCTTCTGAAAAAAGAAGCGCTCTCATTGGTCGACACTGATAAGTTAATGGCTGCCGATAAAACAGAAGTGTCTATTAAGCTCTGGATACATTTTTTTTAACAAACGGCACAAAAAAGAAAAACAAAAGAGGTAATGTTAAACGTAGATAAATGTCTTTAATCACAGGATGTTTAACGAGGAGGAGGAGCTAACTGTGATGGAGCCACTGGAGACAGGACCCAGTCTCTGTTTAACACAGCGTTGATCTGAACCTACGAGACTCTGAAGTATTTCTCGTCGGACGACTGTTTGATTCCCACCACTCACCACCAAATGCTTTTTTCCCAGATTTCGACGGCCTGTTCATCAGTAACGGCCCCGGAGACCCTCAGCTCTGTCAGGACACCATCACCAACATCAAGAGCGTGCTCAACGGGGATCATCCCAAACCTGTTTTTGGGATCTGCCTCGGACACCAGCTGCTGTCTCTGGTCATCGGAGCCAAGACCTTCAAGATGAAGTCAGTGCCTTTCATTGCATTTAGGATTTCTACTTCTGTGTGTTTCCTTTAGAGTCTGTATGAAATAAGAAAAGACTCAACAAAGTAACTCTTTTTAGCAACAGCTCAAAGCCTGGGCCCTCAGTGACCCGAGCCTCCCAGTTCCTCTCAGATAATTGTGATTTTTACTCTTCGCTGTCGTCAGCAGTTCTCTCTGAGTTGTTTGGGGACAGTCGGTCGTGTTGTGAAGCCGACAGAATAAACAGCGGCTTACCACAGACGTCTGCCCTCGCTCTCCTGAGCTCTGCAGAAACAGTAGGCTTTTATCAGAGAACGTGAAGGTCAG
This sequence comes from Perccottus glenii, assembly GCA_024416835.2. Classification (NCBI taxonomy): domain Eukaryota; kingdom Metazoa; phylum Chordata; class Actinopteri; order Gobiiformes; family Odontobutidae; genus Perccottus; species Perccottus glenii. The sequence goes on from CM044564.2 coordinate 2,203,475, forward strand.
GAAGAGTTCCCAGTGCCTTTTGTTGGAATGTAGACAGTATTCCTTCAGATAAACCACTGTGGGATCAGGATAAATGTTGAAATACAAATGGTTCTTGTGTTTTTCCTGTGAGAGAATACACCACATGACTTTCACCTTGATGCACTTTAACTTCCCTGACCCCTTTCTAACATGTTTAACTCTAAAACCTGTTAAAGCCCAGCTTAAATTTCTCTTTGTTGAAAATCAGTTAAAAAAAAACTGAATTTAAAATATTTAAACTGAGATGTGGACCTGTTCTGTCTCAGATACGGAAACCGAGGACACAACCAGCCGTGTGTCCACAAAGGAACCGGCCGCTGCTTCATCACGAGCCAGAACCACGGCTTTGCTGTCGACCCGAAGACTCTGCCTCCAGACTGGGACGTCCTGTTCACCAACGCCAACGACCACACCAACGAGGGCATCGTGCACAACACTCTGCCCATGTTCAGGTACATGCCGGGTTTTTGAGAGCTTGACTTTACTCTGTGCTTTTGGTGGAAAGTCACTTAGCCCTCGCCAGCATCTCGTTTGTCCTGTTTTAAAATTAAAATGTGACCTGTTCCCACTCTCTGCGGCACACCGTGCAGTGGGTGGGTGTCATAGCACTTAAACCATTGAATGTTTCTGTCTTTTGCAGTGTCCAGTTTCACCCCGAGCACAGGGCCGGCCCCACAGACCTGGTCAGTCTGTTCGACGTCTTCCTGGAGACGGTGAAAGAACACAAAGAGGGAAACATCACCAAATCAGGTACAGCTCTGCTTCACTGAAGGGTTTTAGAAACAACAGAAAATACTTTATTGTTGAAGCTCTAATTTTCATCTGAAAATGAAATCCTCTCTCTTTCCAGTGAAGCAGCGTCTGACGGAGCACCTCACTTATAACGGTTCCTCGAAATCCGACGACGTATTCCAACCCAGGAAAGTCCTGATTCTGGGATCCGGAGGGCTGTCCATCGGTCAGGCAGGAGAGTTCGACTACTCCGGCTCTCAGGTTACAAACATATTTATATTCATATTTAGGTGGAAAAGTGAAAATATTAAAGTTTTCTGTCTGTTGTTCCAGGCCATTAAGGCTCTGAAGGAGGAGCACGTCCAAACGGTTCTGATTAACCCCAACATCGCCACAGTGCAGACGTCTAAAGGCCTCGCTGATAAAGTCTACTTCCTGCCCATCACTCCGGACTATGTCACTCAGGTTCGACTTAAAGCCCCCATTATTCTGACTCAATTATGTCTGTCTCTGCTTTACAGTTGACTTTTACTGCCTTTCGATGTGAAATCCTGGTGTATTTTCTGCAGGTGATAAAGAACGAGCGTCCGGACGGCGTGCTGTTGACGTTCGGCGGACAGACGGCTCTGAACTGCGGCGTGGAGCTGACGAAGATGGGCATCCTGGAGAAGTACAAAGTGAGGGTCCTGGGGACACCCGTGTCCTCCATCGAGATGACGGAGGACAGGAAGGTGTTCGTGGAGAAGATGGAGGAGATCAATGAACACGTGGCACCGAGTGAAGCTGCCTGTTCAGTGGAACAGGTGAGATCCAGGATCACAGGGTTTTCTTTTCAGTCTCGCGGGCTGGGTGTAATACCGCTCTCGTTCTGCAGACGGTGGCAGCAGCAGAGCGCCTGGGCTTCCCCGTCCTGGTCCGCTCGGCCTACGCTCTGGGAGGACTCGGATCTGGATTCGCCAACAACAAAGAGGAGCTGACGACACTGGTGAACTCGGCCTTCACTCACACCTCTCAGGTTTTAGTCGACAAGTCTCTGAAAGGATGGAAGGAGATCGAGTACGAGGTGGTGCGGGACGCCTACGACAACTGCATCACTGTGAGCACTTTTTATTTATAACACGATAATGCAGCTATATACACCCTCCTTCAGTAGGGTATCTAACATCAGACATTAGACCTGGTTTAGTCCTGGTTTAGTCCTGGTTTAGTCCTGGTTTAGTCCTGGTTTAGACCTGGTTTGGACCTGGTTTGGACCTGGTTTGGACCTGGTTTAGACCTGGTTTAGACCTGGTTTGGACCTGGTTTAGTCCTGGTTTGGACCTGGTTTAGACCTGGTTAAGAATGTGGTAAATACGATTGCTCAGGTGTTTGTTCTGACACAGGTACAGTAGTTCTCCTCCAGAGCTCAGCAGGACAAACTGAACTTCCTTGTTCCTTCAGGTGTGTAACATGGAGAACATCGACCCTCTGGGCATCCACACCGGAGAGTCCATCGTGGTGGCTCCCAGCCAGACTCTGAACGACCGAGAGTACAACATGCTGCGAGAAACGGCCATCAAAGTGATCCGACACCTGGGCATCGTGGGAGAGTGTAACATCCAGTACGCCCTCAACCCTGAGTCTGAGCAGGTACACCATTAACGAGCCCTGGTCTAAGTCCTGCTGGAGGGTTCCTGTTAATGCAGCGCTAACAGGAAGTTAGCAGTTTTACATTTAGTCCTTGTCTAGACCTGTTTTTGTCTTGTTTAAACGTGTTGTAGTCATTGTTTAGACCTAGTTTTTTCTTGTTTTATTCTGTGTCAGATGAATGTTTAGGCCTAGGTTAGACCTGGTTATTAGTTCTGTTTTATTTCTAGTTTAAAGGCTACTTTAATAAACTGTATATGACTGATTTAAAGAGTGTGGAATCTGGATGGAGGTCTTTATTGGTCTGGATTTCTGTTTTCCTCAGTACTACATCATCGAAGTGAACGCCCGTTTGTCCCGCAGTTCGGCTCTTGCCAGTAAAGCTACAGGTTACCCTTTGGCTTATGTCGCGGCTAAACTCAGCCTCGGGATCCCACTGCCTCAGCTCAAGTATGTCTCGCACTATAACAACGTAATCTATGGTACTTTTTACTCAATAATTCTTATTTAAGTTTATTCAACATGTGTCATATCCTGTTAATTGTTTAGAAACTCTGTCACTAACTCGACGACGGCTAACTTTGAGCCGAGCCTGGACTACTGTGTGGTGAAGGTGCCTCGCTGGGACCTGAGCAAGTTTCTGAGAGTCTCGACGAAGATCGGCAGCTCCATGAAGAGCGTTGGTGAGAAAATGGGACATATTTACAGCATTTAAATGTTTTAGTTTCCTTCTCAAACCTGTAACGAGTGCTTGAATCCTTGTGTCCAGGCGAGGTGATGGCGATCGGACGCAGCTTCGAGGAGGCTTTTCAGAAAGCTCTGAGGATGGTGGACGAGAACTGCGTCGGGTTTGACCACAACATCAAACCTGCCTCTGAGCAGGTGAGCGCTCGTTGTCCCACAGACTCTAGATAAACATGGACGAATGCAGTGAGTTCAACAGTGTCCTCTCGGTTCCTCAGGAGTTGCAGATGCCCACAGATAAACGTATCTTTGTCCTGGCCTCGGCGCTCAGAGAAGGGTACTCTGTGGAGAAACTGTACGAGCTGACCAAGATCGACCCCTGGTTTCTGCACAAAATGAAGAACATCGCCGACCACGAGCGTCTGCTGGAGACGTACAACACGGTAACACTTCGTCCGGTTCTGATCCTGAGGCCATTTGAAAACATGTTGGATATTTTTATTCCACTGTGTGCTTTAGAGACGGTCTTTATAAATGTGTTGTGTGTCCTTCAGGACGAGAGAGCGATGCCTCCGGACGTGATGCGTAAAGCCAAGCAGCTGGGATTCTCCGACAAACAGATTGCGTTGGCCGTTCAGAGGTGGGTCTCACTGGAAAAGGTTTAAAAAACAACTCAAAATATTTGATTTTTAGCCATTATCCAACTAGAACCTGTTTGAATCCAACTGGAACCTGTTTGAATCCAACTGGAACCTGTTTGAATCCAACTGGAACCTGTTTTGAATCCAACTGGAACCTGGTTGAATCCAGCTGGAACCTGGTTGAATCCAACTGGAACCTGTTTTGAATCCAACTAAAACCTGTTTGAATCCAGCTGGAACCTGGTTGAATCCAACTGGAACCTGTTTGAATCCAACTAGAACCTGTTTGAATCCAACTGGAACCTGTTTAAATCCAACTGGAACCTGTTTAAATCCAACCAGAACCTGATTATCTGTGTTCTTCTCTCAGTACTGAGTTGGCGGTGCGGCGGCTGCGTCAGAGTTGGTCGATCCGTCCTGTGGTGAAGCAGATCGACACAGTGGCTGCAGAGTGGCCCGCTCAGACAAACTACCTGTACCTGACGTACCACGGCATCGAGAACGACCTGACCTTCAACGAGCCCCACGTCATGGTCATCGGCTCCGGAGTGTATCGCATCGGCAGCAGCGTGGAGTTCGACTGGTGCGCTGTGGGCTGCATCACCGAGCTCAGGAAGGTACGGCTCTGTCTGGAAGCTTGTATCGACGCATGTTGCAGCGTTTCTGTTAAACTCTTTTTTGTCCTGGTCACAGATGGGCTATAAGACCATTATGGTAAACTATAATCCAGAGACGGTCAGCACAGACTACGACATGTGCGACAGGCTCTACTTCGATGAGATCTCCTTTGAGGTAATGGCATTTACTTTAACAATCTTGTTTGTGTTTGTTAATGTTCCTTATCCTGGTCATGACCATATTTGGGATCTGACCCAAGAATACTACATCCCGAAAAGCTTATATTTGATTTGAGTGGGTTTTAGTTGGATTTGAACAGGTTTTAGTTGGATTTGAGCGGGTTTTAGTTGGATTTAAAGATGTTTTGGTTGGATTTAAAGATGTTTTGGTTGGATTTAAAGATGTTTTGGTTGGATTTAAAGATGTTTTAGTGGGTTTTGAGCGGGTTTTGGTTGGATTTAAAGATGTTTTGGTTGGATTTAAAGATGTTTTGGTTGGATTTAAAGAGGTTTTAGTTGGATTTAAAGATGTTTTAGTTGGATTTAAAGATGTTTTAGTTGTCCATTGGACTGTTGCATACATTCAGCTGATATGTTCAGAATGATCCTTTCCTAACATGAACTCTGCCGCTCCTTGATTTCCAGGTGGTGATGGACATTTACGAGTGTGAGAACCCCGAGGGAGTGATCCTGTCGATGGGAGGACAGCTGCCCAACAATATCGCCATGTCCCTGCACCGTCAGCAGTGTCGCATCCTCGGGACGTCTCCGGAGTTCATCGACTGCGCCGAGAACAGGTTCAAGTTCTCCCGAACGTTGGACACCATGGGGATCAGTCAGCCGCTGTGGAAGGAGCTCTCGGACACAGAGGTAAGACACATGACTGAAGAGTTTTCCACCAGTCTTTATGTTTTTAGTAACTTTCCGTTTGGTTGCAGTCGGCTGTGAAGTTCTGTTCGACGGTGGGATACCCCTGTCTGGTCCGACCCTCGTACGTTTTGAGCGGAGCGGCCATGAACGTGGCGTACGACGACAGCGACCTGGTGAAATACCTCAAAGGTGCTGTGGCCGTCTCCAAAGAGCATCCGGTCGTCATCTCCAAGTTCATCCAAGAGGCCAAGGTTGGAACGCCTCATTTTTAAATAAAACTAGGGTCATTCTGAGTCATTTCTTATTAATGCTACATACTTTAGAGACACTAGGTTTTATAAGGATCTCTAAAGGTTAATGTTTATTTTCTTCAATTTCTTTTGGGGTTTTATCCTAAGTTTCCAAATCTTTGTATTTTATGCAAACACAACTAGTTACTAGAGATTAAATATTGTTTAAAAATAGATGCCTGCCAGGAGAAAGTCTGCCTACAAGCCTTAAATGTGATATTCAAGTACATCCAGGATAAATATTAGTTTCATAAGGATTTGATCATTTGTTTTGACTGGTTGCAGGAGATCGACGTTGACGCTGTGGCCTGTGACGGAGTGGTGTTGGCCATCGCCATCTCTGAACACGTGGAGAACGCCGGGGTTCACTCTGGAGACGCCACTTTAGTGACTCCTCCTCAAGACCTGAACCAGAAAACCATCGACCGCATTAAAATGATCGTCCACGCCATCGGCCTAGAGCTGCAGGTCACAGGGCCATTCAACCTGCAGCTCATCGCTAAGGTACCACGACTGACTTTGAGATGGGTTTGAACAGGTTTTAGATGGATTTGAACAGGTTTTAGATGGATTTGAACAGGTTTTAGATGGACTTGAACAGGTTTTAGATGGATTTGAACAGGTTTTAGATGGATTTGAACAGGTTTTAGGTGGATTTGAACATGTTTTAGGTGGATTTGAACAGGTTTTAGGTGGATTTGAACAGGTTTTAGGTGGATTTGAACAGGTTTTAGGTGGATTAGAACAGGTTTTAGGTGGATTAGAACAGGTTTTAGGTGGAGTTGAACAGGTTTTAGGTGGAGTTGAACAGGTTTTAGATGGATTGTTTTAGTCAGATTTGAACAGGTTTTAGATGGATTTGAACAGGTTTTAGATGGATTAGAACCATAGATAGTATAATTATGGATGATATCCGCCCATTGGTCCCCTATTCACCAATATTGTCATTACGAATGGGCAATAAAATGGCCGTTACATCCGGGCTTTTCGGCTTTTAATCCATAGTAAAACAATAGATTTTAGATAGCATAAACCAACGTAATTTTCAAAAATTCACCCCCCCCAGAGTTGTCACGTAGTAAAAACTTAGCTCTAGAGACCGGAGCCATCTTTTGTACCAGGCTGTAAACATGATTTTTACTCTTGTAAAGTCGCCATTGAGTTTCTCCTTGTATTTCCACTTTTGGAGCCTGCCCTCTGGTGGACGGAGGTAAAAGCTGTATTTTGCTGTAAAATCATCGTATGGCGGCGCCCTTACACAACGACCATTTAAGAGGTACCATGGGAGAGGCTTGATTAGAACAGCTTTTAGATGGATTTGAACAGGTTTTAGATGGATTTGAACAGGTTTTAGATGGATTAGAACAGGTTTTAGGTGGAGTTGAACAGGTTTTAGATGGATTTGAACAGGTTTTAGATGGATTTGAACCTTGTCTGTTTTCAGTACTTACCAGCTGAATGAATCGAGTGTAACGTAGAGTTTTCTTCGTTCTGAAATAAGACTCTGGGAGTGGACCTGGTGGCTTTAGCGACGCAGGCCATAATGAAGGAGGAGGTGGAGCCGGTGGGCCTCATGAGAGGGAAGGGCATCGTGGGAGTTAAGGTCGGTCCAGACTCAGAAAATAAGAGACTTCCAACACTTCTAAAGGCTGAATGATGACGTGTTTGTTGCAGGTGCCTCAGTTCTTTCTTATCCATCCATGTGGCATAGGTAGTGCTGGGGGTGGAGATAGAAGTGGCCTGCTCATAAATCGATACGAGGCTTATCTCAAGGCCATGCTCTCCACAGGCTTCAAGATCCCAAAGAAGAACATCCTGCTCTCCATCGGCAGCTACAAGGTGAGAACAGCTGTTTAATCTTTTCATTTGTCTCCAGAGGGTTAAAGGATTTACAAACGAGAAACAGAGCAGGGAGTGGCATAAGTGACCAGAGCCGAGACAACATTTGGACAAACGTATGGCTCTGTGGACCTCTGTGACGGGGACGGCTGCAGCTGCCCCAGACTCTCACCCACACTTTACTTTAGCTCTTGGTGTAGCCGCTATGCTAACGGTAGCTACATATCCAAATATTAACCATCCAGTCCTATTTTATTTTTTTCGTTGATCAAAAGTTTTCCTCTGGATATTTTAGAAAAATGGGTAATTTTTAAAATTGCATATTTCCTTGTTTTTTTTCAGTAATTGGTAAAACATAATGTGACCTGACTGGCATTAAAGGTTTTTCAAGATAATTTTAAAAACGAGACAAGACACAGATCAATTGCGGTCAAGATAAATCTTGAAGACATTGCTTGAATTACTTAATTGTTTGTGTCATCATAGTAGCTAAATTCTAATAGAAGTTACATAAATGTGATTATTTCTGTGATAATCCTCGCGCTCAAAGCAGCTGGAATAGACTCGAGCCTTGTGACCTGGAAAGGATAAGAAGAAAAATGATTTGTTTGTATATTCTTGGAATTAGCAAAACACAAGGTTATCGACAGATGGAAGGACAGATTTACTTTTTTTTATTTTTTTTAGTTCGATATACAGTATATTTAGAGTTTTTTTGATTATGTGGTTTCAGAACAAGAGTGAGCTGCTGCCCACTGTTCAGACGCTGGAGTCTCTGGGATACGACCTCTACGCCAGTTTAGGGACGGCCGACTTCTACACCGAGCACGGGATCAAGGTAACGGATAATGGCTTTTAAAAATAAAACTGTTTTCCTTCAAGAATTTGTTGACACTAAAACTCCAAAAGACTAAATCCCATTTCCCACCGAAACTTAGCACAGCTGCTGCTAAAGTTTACGTTTTGTGAACGCATTTGAAAACATAAAACCAATCCAATATTCCACATGAAAGTCCAGAACCTTTACTCGGCTCTGATCTGCAGGTGAAGGCGGTGGACTGGCCGTTCGAGGAGGAAGACAGTGACTGCCCCCTGAAGGAGAAGCAGAGGAGCATCATGGATTATCTGGAGGAGAACCACTTTGATTTGGTCATAAACCTGTCGATGAGGAACAGCGGCGGACGCAGACTGTCCTCCTTCGTCACGAAAGGCTACAGAACGAGACGCATGGCTGTGGACTACTCTGTCCCTCTGATCATCGACATCAAGTGCACCAAGCTCTTTGTCCAGGTCAATGTCTACTACAACAATATCTCTTTATGTCCTGCTGCTGTAACCAACACACAGCTGCTGTTTCTCAGGCTCTGCGTCAGATCGGCAGAAGTCCTCCAGTGAAGACTCACATCGACAGCATGACGTCTCAGACTCTGGTCCGTCTGCCCGGTGAGTCACTAAAACATGCTCTGTGTGTGTTTATGGAGCCACAAAACCAGGATCTTTTATACATTTGTGAAAGATGCAAACATTATATTGAAAGAGGACAGGTCTCTGTGTCCCAAAGGATATTAGGTTATGTTATAATGTGGGGACATCTTTTTATTTATGAGACAGAATCTTCTCCAGAAAACCCAGTGCTGTCTGGTCACTAACAGGTTCAGGGACAGAAGTGTTTTTATCTGATCCAGCTCCAGATGAACCTGTGTTTAATGACACCAGCCTCGTTTATGACCTTTATTTCTACAATAAAGGAGCGCTGTACATGTGTCTTTATCTATAATTATTGCAGCCTGTAATAAACACAACGGGTCACACGATGAAAGAACAAGGCAGAGAAGGGTTTTGTTTCAGAGTTTAACCTCGGCACAGACCCGCTGCAGGTCTGGGAAACACTGATCAAATATAAACACATCACAAAAGTGTGAGGTTCTCCTGATGTTGTCTCCAGGTCTGATCGATGTCCACGTTCACCTGCGAGAGCCCGGAGCCACCTACAAAGAGGACTTCTGTTCAGGGACAGCTGCAGCTCTGGCCGGAGGAGTCACTCTAGTCTGTGCCATGCCCAACACGTCTCCAGCTGTGACCGAACCCAACACTCTGGCCCTGATGCAAAAGGTCTGTCCGTACACAGAATATCTGGGTCTTAAATGGATTTGAACAGGTTTTGGTAGAATTAGGCCAGGTTTGGTTTAAGTTTAGGCCGGTCTAAGATGAACCTGAGAAGGATCTAAGCAGATTTTAGTTTGATTCTAAAGGGTTTTTGAAAGGGTTTGTTGGATTTAATCTTTCCCTGCCTCCTGCCCCCTGTCTCCTCTCTCCTGCCCCCTGCCTCCTGTCTCCTCTCTCCTCTCTCCTGTCTCCTCAGTTGGCTAAAGCGGGCTGTCGCTGTGACTACGCTCTGTATTTAGGAGCTTCTGCAGAAAACGCCTCTGTGCTTCCGTCCATCGCGAGCCAAGCCGTGGCTCTGAAGATGTACCTGAACGACACTTACTCGACTCTGAAGATGGACAACGTGTCTCTGTGGATGGAGGTGGGCCTTCCACCTTTTCTGGAATTCACTTTTTAATGAGATTGTGTATATACACTGTACATTTGTTTGTGCAGCATTTTGAGAAGTGGCCGAAGCAGCTGCCGATCGTGGCTCACGCCGAGAAGCAGACGGTGGCGGCCATTTTGATGGTGGCTCAGCTTTACCAGCGCCGGTTCATATCTGCCACGTGGCCCGGAAAGAAGAGGTACTGCACCATGTTTTCTCTTTATAGGAGTTATTTAGAGCCGCATTAAGTGACAGAAACTGTAATTCAGCGGTTGTACTTCTACAAGCTACATTTCCTCAGCATTACCAGACCTCTTAAAATCCAGCTCCTCCCGTTTTCTCCAGATCCTGATCATCCGAGCGGCGAAGCAGAAGGGGATCCAGGTGACGTGTGAGGTGGCCCCTCATCACCTGTTCCTGTGCGAGGAGAACGTCCTGGCCATCGGAGAGGGTCGGGCTGAGGTGCGACCGTGTCTGGGGACGAAGGAGGACATGGAGGCTCTGTGGGAAAACCTTGACATCATCGACTGCTTTGCTACGGATCACGGTACCGTCTTCAACCGTTCAACCCTTTGCTTTGAGTCTTTTTCTCCCCGTCTCTGATCGCTCTCTCGTTGTGTTTTTAGCGCCTCACTCAGTCGAAGAGAAGAACGGCGTGCGTCCTCTTCCTGGGTTTCCCGGTTTAGAGACGATGCTTCCTCTGCTCCTCACCGCGGTCAGCGACGGGCGCCTCACTCTGGACGACATCATCAGGCGACTTTACGAAAACCCACGCCGTATTTTCAACCTGCCCGCTCAGGAGAACACCTACGTCGAGGTCTGGACCAAAATATTATGTTTATGTGGACGAAGTGAGAAAAGACCAGGACTAGGCGAGTGACGGCTTGTTTTTGTGGTCTCCAGGTGGACTTGGAGCAGGAGTGGGTCATTCCTCAGGCCATGCAGTTCACAAAATCAAAATGGACGCCGTTCCAGGGAATGAAAGTCAAAGGGAAAGTCCGGCGTGTGGTGCTGCGAGGAGAGGTGGCCTACATCGACGGACAGGTACCTGCAGAGAAACCAGTTAAAACTGCAGCTTAGCATCACAACAGAGAGAATGAATGAGTTCTAATCCATCATTCTGATAAAAAGAAAAACAAACGCTAATAATGACAATTGCTAAATGTTCCTGATATATTCTGGATGATGACTTTCTTATCCTTGTGTTCTACCCCACATCTGTTTGTGCAGCTCGTTTGTTCTGTTTGGTCCGAGGTTCTATTTCCTGTTGTCCATCTGAGCTGCTGTTTTCTGACAAAGACTAGTGTTTACGCCTCTTCTTGGGCTAGATCTTTCTCTAAAGTGTGGCTCAGCGCTGCTCTCTTTAGTTTTATTTTATTGAACGTTATTGTAGCGTTATAAAGACGAAACAGAATTGAAACATGTCAGTGAATGCATCTCAGCTTGAATCACTGTAAACTGAGCATTAGATGTTGAAGGTTGGGTTCTCGGTCTGTTTCAGGTTCTGGTGCCTCCTGGTTACGGTGAAGATGTGAAAACATGGCTGCCTCCCGCCGTCTCGACTGCTGAGGTCGTGAAAGACACTCCACTGGTAACTATAGACTGTGAACGACATTACTAACCTAACTTTCTGAGTCAAGATAGTGTTTCCAAGGCTTAGCACCATCCTTAGTCCTTTTCAGTGAAAAACAGAAAGTGTGTGTTTGATCAAAGCTCTCCCAGAGCCAGTGTCGTGTCCTAATGTCATGTCTGTGTTTGTGCAGTCGCCTGAACGCCCTCGGCCCACTCCTCCTCGGGACACCTTCGTCCGGACTCGAGCGGCCAGCCCCAGGCGCTCGGTCGGAGACAGAGGTTACCTGCTGCAGCCGCGGACTCACCGCTCCTCAGACCCGGGATTCAACCCAGGTACGAGATCTGATCCTTTTTTTTTTTTTATACAAAATGGGGCACACAGTGGAACACGGAGGTCCGCTCAAGATCACAATCCACTGTTGACGTTTTATAACAAAGTAAATGATGAAATGAAAAACAGTTGTAGGCGGTTTGTACTTAAAGTATATTTAACATTGAAACGTGATTCACCTGTATTTGATTTTTTCAGTTTTAAAACAGTTGCTGTCATTTACATGACTTCTATTACGCCTGGTCCTTCATAGTTTTCCCAGTGAAAAAACTTCTTTTGTAATTCTATTAGACTTTTGTTGTCATTATTTGCATTATAACATTATAACTGCTGCCTCTTGTGTCTCCTGTGTCCTGTTACAGACTTGATGCCGCTCTTGCCCAACGGAGTAGCCACTGGAGATGGTTACCCTCACCCCCCCCCTCTGTCCCGACTTCTCTCTCCTCAGTCCGGACAGGGGCCCGTCGCTGCCGGGCCTATTGCTGCCGGGCCCATCGCTGCCGGAACCATCTCCCACATCCAGACGTCTCCTCTGCTGCACCCTCTGGTGGGACAGCACATCCTCTCCGTCAGACAGTTCAGCAAAGAACAGGTGTCTACACATCAGAACTCTGCCTGATCACAGAAAGAAAACCTTGTCTTGACTGTTTTATTTCCCTGTAGATCTCTCACTTGTTTAATGTGGCCCACACTCTGCGGGTGATGGTTCAGAAAGAGCGCAGCCTGGACATACTCAAGGTAAATCCTTTTTCTAAAGCTTGTGCTCAAACATAACCCGGTCTAACCCTCCGGTCTCCTTCAGGGCCGAGTGATGGCCTCCATGTTCTACGAGGTCAGCACCCGCACCAGCAGCTCGTTCGCGGCGGCCATGCAGCGCCTGGGCGGCTCCGTGGTGCACTTCTGCGAGGCCACCTCGTCCACACAGAAGGGGGAGTCTCTGGCCGACTCTGTGCAGACCATGAGCGGCTACGCTGACGTCCTGGTGCTGAGACACCCCACTCCTGGAGCCGTGGAGGTGCGTTTAGGCTAGGGCTGCACGTTTTCAAGTTTTTCATTAACCGTTAACCAAGGCCCTTAGCGGTTAATACTCGGTTAACCATAGTGTGCGTCAGGGTTATTTTTAGTTTATTAAGTTGACGACCGCCATCTCCGTAGTGAACGCGAATATAGAGAGAAATGCACATCATGGATTACATAATGAGAGAGTAGCCTATTTCTTCTCGTTTTAAATTGTTAAAAGACATTTCAAGCTTTCTTAAGATATATTTAATGTCTGTGAAGCCTACGCTGAGTTTCGTTAAATTAGGATGAGATGCGCTCCAGTTCACGAGCAATGCAAGTGGCATGAGGCGCCTGCATGATTAGGCCTATGTCTGCTATATTTGCTTCTTATAGCACACTTTTTTTAGAAATTTGTGCAAAGAAACAGTCAAATTAATGCGTACAACAACATGTACTTGAAGTATATCTAAGCACTGCATTGCAATACTTGCATTTTGCCCTGTCACTCTCAATTTTAAAGTGCTCCCACGCTCGGCTGTACTTTTCTTTGCCCGGTTCATTAGAAAAACTGGTCATGACTTCTTCTTGCGGATATTACAAATGTCTGGGAGCGCTCTGGCGGTCTCTAGTGGTCGAAAAATATATTGCAACTAAATTCAAAGCTTAACCGAGCAAAATGTTTCACTCGCAATTTTTACGCAATTTTTAACGGTTAATCGGTTAACCATGGACACCCCTAGTTCAGGCTCTACTTTGAGTTTTAATATAGATGTAATTTCATTCATCAGTCTGGTGCCTTAAACAGATTAAAAAAAGTTTTTACTTTTCATTGTGAGAAAAATGTAATGATGTCAAAACATTTACACTATATTTGTAAAAAAAAAAAAAGGTATTTTTAGTGAACCCTGTTGTTTTCATAAATATTAAACCCAATTTATCAAAACCTGACTTAATCCTGTCGCTGGAAATAGGCTAATGTTAGTTCAGATGTAAACCTTTCATGAACTAAAGAATCTCACTTAAAGCGTCAGAGTTTTGTTCAAAAGTACAAACATGCAGTTTTCAGAATCTTTTTGTGTCTCATCTGTGTCTCAGACGGCGGCTCATCACTGCCGTAAACCGGTGATAAACGCTGGAGACGGCGTCGGGGAACATCCCACTCAGGCTCTGCTCGACGTGTTCACCATCAGAGAGGAGCTGGGCACCGTCAACGGGATGACGGTCAGAAACTATATTTATATAATGTTTGTCTTTATGTAAGTGTTTATGTCTCATTCTTGTTTGTATCCGGGGTGTTTCCTTCAGATAACGATGGTGGGCGATCTGAAACACGGCCGGACCGTTCACTCTTTGGCCAAACTCCTGACTCAGTACCGGATCACTCTGCGATACGTGGCTCCTAAAAACCTGCACATGCCGGCGAAGATCATCAGCTTCGTGGCCTCGAAGGGAATCAAACAGGTTTGTTCAACATTACTGGGTATTCTCGTTTGTTTTGCTCATTAACTCACTGCACCTTCCCTTTGAATCCCTTTAATTCTGTGAAACGTGCAGGAGGAGTTCGAGAGCATCGAGGAGGCGCTGCCAGACACAGACGTGCTCTACATGACCAGGATCCAGAAGGAGAGGTTTGCTTCAGAAGAGGAGTACAACGCTGTAAGAAAAGAACAGATTAAATTCATAAATGGAGCTGAAGTCTGTGTTTCTCTAAAACTGCTGTGTGTCGTCCGTCAGTGCTTCGGACAGTTCATCCTCACGCCTCACATCATGACTGGGGCCAAGAAGAAGATGGTCGTCATGCATCCACTGCCTCGAGTCAACGAGATCAGGTGAGAACCATCACCAGCTTCGCTCTTTCAAAGACGTTATGTAATCCTTTTATGGACGATATTCTTTTGATTTTATCAAGTGACAATAAATAACACTGAATAAGAGCTACATTCTCAATCGTTTAAGTTATTTAGACCTGGTTTAGTCCTGGTTTAGACCTGGTTTAGTCCTGGTTTAGACCTGGTTTAGACTCGGTTCAGACAAGATTTAGACCAGGTTTAGTGGAAGTTAGTCCAGAGCCTTGTATTTCTTTATTTTCTAAAACAGTTAAAGTTTTTGTTCTTCAGATATTGCAGCTTATGTCATTATGGCTATATTCACAGTATTTATTGTGCACCCTTGAAGCAAAAGTGTCATTTCTTCCATTAAAAACTCTAACAAACTCCCATTGTGTGTGTTCCAGCCCTGAGGTGGACTCAGACCCGAGGGCGGCGTATTTCCGACAGGCTGAGAACGGCATGTACATCCGGATGGCTCTGCTGGCCACTGTCCTGGGACGATAAGCCACCATCATCAACTAAATTAAAAAACAATACCACTTATGAATACTAGACAGATTTAGTTTCTACAGCTTTCTACGCACAAAACTCTGACTACACTCACAACTTTAACTCTATTCCTTTTTAAAGTGTGGGTTATATTTGATTAAAAGGACCAAATGGATGTGGTTTCTCTCTGCATCTGTTTCTGAACGGATGTGTCCTGTCTTTTATACGGATGCTTTTTATCCAGGTCTATCTGAAAATTAATTCATACCTTTGTCAGAAAAGCTGTTGAACTGAAGAATAAATGGGTTCTGTGATGTGTGTGATGTAGTGACTGCCAGTGTCAGACATCCAGGGAAGGTGAGGTGGTGCTTTCAGGTTCAGGTGGACACGGCTCCAGCAGTGAACCAAACATTGTTTAGACCTTAAACGTGTGTAAAACAGTTCTACATTTTAAATACAGCAGTATCCTTGATAGGGCCTGGTTTAGACCTGGTTCAATGAATGAATGATTGATAAATGATTAAATAAAATGAGCTTTTTCATCTTTGACAGACCCAGTGAAAGAAATTGCACTCATTTGCATATTTGCTACTTTAGAAATATCACTGTCAAAACTATGATTCCTCTGAAAGTGTATTAGCACAACAAATGACCGCTAACTACTCGTCTGAACCAGTTTGTGTGCGAGAAAAAATTCTTAAAACCCAGATTTTAGAGAAAACCTTGAAAGCACCGCCGCTGTTCGTTTCCTGGAAGGAGCGCCTCCTTTCTGCGCATGCGCCGAGTTGACACAACGGGCCAGCGCAACTCGGCTCCGGGGCTAACGGTTCCCTGTTTCTTTTGCCTTTAACTGGGAACTAAGACAACAAATTGGATGCCTCTATGATCCACTTAACCTCACAGCGATATTCACAGTACTCCGTTTACACACGGTAAGAGATTTCCTATTTTAAATCAGTTTCTGCAGGGTTAGCTTATTGTTGAGAGCTGTCACGTATCCTTCCGCCGGACTCCATTTAGAAATCCTTTAGTTTCAGGTTAACTAGACCCTGTAGCCGACGCAACAAGGAGCGCTCGCTTTGACTAAACATTTTTGATATTTTATAAAAATGTACCACAACTTTACGTTTATTTACGCCGATTTAAAGTTTAAGGGTAGCGTAATGCGTAGAGAATCTTTAGACTCATGTGAATATATCTTTTAATGTCTAAATTGGGAGTAATATCTGGTATTGGTTAAACTTTGAAGGCACTTGAATCAATCTCAGCCAAGACTTCAGCTATTTTGCAACGTTATCTTCACAAACCTTGGTTATTTAATAAAATATTACGGCCTGAAAAATATGTATTAAATAACGGTGAATTCATACTGGCTTGCTTTACGTAAAATATAAATTGCGTGTAAATGCCGAGTAGCCTGTTATTTCACGTGTTGCAGTGGTTATTACAGCGTAACGCGTTTATAAATACTATAAAACCTTTTGTATTTAGCTGTCAAAGTGCTGTAACGGGTATTTTTCATTGACTGTGTGTAAGAAAGAAAGTAATTGTCCATGTGCTGAGGATTAACAGCGGATTAAAGCTCCGCAAACCAAGGACAAACTACACACGAAGCTTTCTCGCCACTTAACTGCACTATTTCTTCTGATAACGCCTCCCAAAACCAACCCAGTTCACACACAGCCTTTACATGTGTGTTATAAGTCAGTTTTGATCAGAACTGGGACAAAATATTTTCCTGAACGAAGCTAGAGTGAGTGTTAAAGGCTGACAGGTCAACAGTGAGTCAACAGTGGTCTAATTACCTCGTTATGTAAAGCTCTGCCCTGAACTTGCACCTGAAGGAGCCTCTATGAACTAATATTAAACCTACAAATTATTTATAGGGCTTTCAATGTGGAGTTGGCATTTAAAGAGGTTTTAGTTGGATTAGAACAGGTTTTAGTTGGATTAGAACTGGTTTTAGTTGGATTGGAACAGGGTTTTTTTTTGGATTGGAACAGGTTTTTGTTGGATTTGAACAGGTTTTAGTTGGATTGGATCAGGTTTTAGTTGGATTGGATCAGGTTTTAGTTGGATTAGAACTGGTTTTTGTTGGATTGGGACAGGTTTTAGTTGGATTGGGACGGGTTTTAGTTGGATTGGAACTGGTTTTAGTTGGATTGGGACAGGTTTTTGTTGGATTGGAACTGGTTTTAGTTGGATTGGAACTGGTTTTAGTTGGATTTGGACAGGTTTTAGTTGGATTTGGACAGGTTTTTGTTGGATTGGAACAGGTTTTAGTTGGATTGGATCAGGTTTTAGTTGGATTGGATCAGGTTTTAGTTGGATTAGAACAGGTTTTTGTTGGATTAGAACTGGTTTTAGTTGGATTTGGACAGGTTTTTGTTGGATTAGAACAGGTTTTTGTTGGATTGGAACAGGTTTTTGTTGGATTGGAACAGGTTTTTGTTGGATTGGAACAGGTTTTAGTTGGATTGGATCAGGTTTTAGTTGGATTAGAACAGGTTTTTGTTGGATTAGAACTGGTTTTAGTTGGATTTGGACAGGTTTTTGTTGGATTGGAACTGGTTTTAGTTGGATTGGAACTGGTTTTAGTTGGATTTGGACAGGTTTTAGTTGGATTTGGACAGGTTTTTGTTGGATTGGAACTGGTTTTAGTTGGATTAGAACAGGTTTTAGTTGGATTAGAACAGGTTTTAGTTGGATTAGAACAGGTTTTTGTTGGATTAGAACTGGTTTTAGTTGGATTTGGACAGGTTTTTGTTGGATTAGAACAGGTTTTTGTTGGATTGGAACAGGTTTTTGTTGGATTGGAACAGGTTTTTGTTGGATTGGAACAGGTTTTTGTTGGATTGGAACAGGTTTTAGTTGGATTGGATCAGGTTTTAGTTGGATTAGAACAGGTTTTTGTTGGATTAGAACTGGTTTTAGTTGGATTTGGACAGGTTTTTGTTGGATTGGAACTGGTTTTAGTTGGATTGGAACTGGTTTTAGTTGGATTTGGACAGGTTTTAGTTGGATTTGGACAGGTTTTTGTTGGATTGGAACTGGTTTTAGTTGCTCTGAGATGTTGCACTTCCCTGTTCTTGTCTTAACTCTTTGAGATGTTCAAGCCTCTGAGTAAAAATGAGACCTTCCTGTTCTTTTTGTGAAAGTAACTCAGACACAAACAGCTGCTTCCAAGACTCTTACTGCCAACATTCAGTAAATGTGTCTGTGGAATATAATAATGCACTTTCATTAAGATCCTACACATGCTTTTCAATAAAGAGTCCAAAACATGCTTAAACCAGTGAGTAACGTTATTACTAAACACTCCACAATCGAGACGACAGTGTGAACAAATAATGTCTCATCACCTCAAGTTCATCTGGTCTTTGTTCTTTCTTTCTGAATTGTCACAGTTGGAGCTAAAATTAGACGAGAGTATTTAAATAAACTCCAGAGTCCTGTGTCTGTTTCTTCAGACGAGTCGGCCTCTGTGGGATTCAGAGGACGAGATAGTGCTGTGTTAAAATAGAACTCTTTATTGTTAAAAAATAAAAGGCCAGACTCACAATGTGTCATTAAATAAATATGTTCTAATGTGTTCAACCAGTCAGGTTTTCTTTTCTGATTGAATGTCGTACAGGGTTCGTGTGAAGGGGTCTGACTCAGACTTCTCTGAAGCAGGAGTGTTTGTTTTACGACTGTCCGAGTGTTGAGTCGGCATCAGTCCCTCTGCATCAGTAACAATCGGCCTCAAAGACAAGACGGTCTCAGTCGAACAAAAGACTCAGTGACCTACATCAAAGTCCAAAATTTAGGCTGTACTTTAGTCTCTTATGAGCCTTTTCTCAGTCATAGCCAAGAAATAATGTTTACACACAGATCTTTACCGTTTCACTGAATTGGACAGAAAACAAACTCAGTGCTGTTAAATGACAAACAGGCCTGGCTTTAGCAACAGAAGAAAAAAACTTCAGAAAACTTGGTGAAAGAATAGAACCGTGTTCAGCGACTGAAGAGAAGCATTCGTTTAAAAGAGACCAGCTGCACTGAACATGAAAGTGGGCTAGTGTTCTGTGGAATAGATCTGGGTTAATAACAGTGTGGAGTTTTAAAGCACATTACTTAAGTTATTTTTGTTTGTTTGGTCATCAGCAGCTTCAGAAACAGGATCAGGATTTACAGCACAAAGACCAAAATCAGAAACTTAAACACGATCAAACCCAGGAAACTCAAGTGCTAACAGCTAAAGCCTTTTCATTGTGTTCTGTGATAATCTTGTGATTGTAACAAAAACACAGGTTCCATCAGAAGAAAGATGCTCAACAGTCAACGACTCTTGCTTCAAACTGCTGCAGCCTCTGGATTTAAAGCGTATGAAGGAGAATACAGCTTATCACTTCAGTATTTCTCTCCTTTACACACGAGGCTTTATTCTAATTAATGGCTGCTTCATGTACAATTTATATCTCAAACAGAAACACAGCTTTGTTTCCCTTGTGTTCTGTTGTTTTGATAAAGTCTGCAGCGAGAGCAGCTCTGACGGCTCCTTTCTGTGAAAGAGGAGCAGCCGATCGATGCAGCAGTTAAACCAGACCTGACTGTGTCCTGCAGCAGCTGTCTCTGACCTCGGTCTGAGCAGGTCTAACCCTAACCCTCGGTCTGAGCAGGTCTAACCCTAACCCTCGGCCTGAGCAGGTCTGGGTCTCGGTCTGAGCAGGTCTGGGTCTGAGCAGGTCTGGGTCTGAGCAGGTCTGGGTCTCGGTCTGAGCAGGTCTTGGTCTCGACCTGAGCAGGTCTTGGTCTGAGCAGGTCTTGGTCTTGGTCTCGACCTGAGCAGGTCTTGGTCTGAGCAGGTCTTGGTCTTGGTCTCGACCTGAGCAGGTCTTGGTCTGAGCAGGTCTTGGTCTCGGTCTCGACCTGAGCAGGTCTCGGTCTGAGCAGGTCTTGGTCTGAGCAGGTCTCGGTCTGAGCAGGTCTTGGTCTTGGTCTGAGCAGGTCTTGGTGTCTCTAACCTGGACAGGACTGTGATCTGTGAGCTCAGCAGAAATGTAATCAGCTTTAGTTCATGGAGCCTTTGTGCTAACAGAGCTAACAGAGCTAACAGAGCTAACAGAGCTAACAGTCGTCATCTTTAATACAAATCCCATGTGTTTTAATGACAGGCTATTTAACTGCAGCACCACATTAGCTCTGGATTTACAGCCACAGCAGAAAGAGACAGTGTTTAATGTGGGACGGATTCTTTTATGAGTCTTAAACTAATAACATGGTCTAAATACATTTTGTTTAATTAGTATTTAGTCTATTTTAGTCCTGCCAAACAGAAGTTTATTTTTAAGGAAATGCAGTCTTAACCTTCCTCAAGCCTGTCTCTGTGTGTGAGCAGAGGTGAGCCATGGCCGACTCGAGCGCCTCCCGTCCCCAGAGGAAGATGTCCACAGCCGGGGAGAGCGTCTACAAGGTGCTAGGGCTGGAGAAAGGAGCGTCCGCAGAGGACATCAAGAAGGCCTACAGGTGAACGCTCAGCCCACAACTCAACTACATTCATGGCTCAACACTTTCACTTCATGTTTCTTTCTTCTTCTGTCTTTCCAGGAAACTAGCGCTAAAGTACCACCCAGACAAGAACCCAGAGAACCCAGACGCTGCCGACAAATTCAAAGAGATCAACAACGCCAACTCCATCTTGGCCGATGAGAACAAGAGGAGGATCTACGACGAGTACGGCTCCATGGGGCTGTACGTGTCGGAGCAGTTCGGAGAGGAGAGCGTCAAGTACTACTTCCTCATGTCCAAGTGGTGGTTTAAGGTCAGTTTGACTTTTGATTAGGTTTTATTCCTTTGTTCAACTGTTGGTAAAGCTACAAAAAACCCAGGTTCCTCCTCGTCTTTGTCTGTGTTCTGTAAAAACGTCTTTGTTTTCAGAGCCTGGTGGTGGGCTGTACACTGTTCTCCTGCTGCTGCTGTTGCTGCTGCTGCTGTTTCTGCTGCGGGAAGTGTAAACCTCCTGAGGACGACGAGAACTACCAGTACGTGGACCCCGAAGACCTGGAGGCACAGATCAAAGCCGAGCAGGACGGAGGTGAGAGCCTACTGTGACTGTGATGGACCTAGAGTAGTCCCGCAAATAAAAGTGTCACTGTCAGCCTGCTCCGGGGATTTGAACTGCCTTTTAATTCTGCTCTTCCCATTTCTCTGGTCAAGGAAATATAATGTCACTTTCCATCTGAGCTACAGACCCTGTCTGTACACACTGTTCAGACTTTTGTAGGTTAGGTAGGCTATATCTGTAAAGGAAGAAGGAGTTTATTTGAAGAACAGCTTTAGTTGGCTTTTTGTTTTACCCATAACTTTCCAATTCTCTTTGGGTCTACTTTTGGGAATAAATGAGGCAGTTTTCAGTTTGTCCAATGCATTGACTTGTGTTTTTCCCACACATAGTTTTAACCTAAACCCAGTTTACAGTGGACTCTCCTTCAGATATAACCTGCTCTAACGCTGCAGGATCCTTCTGCCCACGAACAGGTACGACAATAATCATAATCCAGCCGTCGTCTAAACCTCAGAGTCCAGCTCAGAGTCCAGCTCAGAGTCCAGCTCAGAGTCCAGCTCAGAGTCCAGCTCAGAGTCCTGAGGTGGAGCAGAGCCCCCCCGGCCCCCTCCCTCTGCCCGCCGCTGCAGCTGAGGCCCCATCTCCGAGTCCCAACGCAGAGGCACATAAAAGCCCCGGGGAGACGTTAGCAGAGTCCAAATGACTTGTAAGAACCGCCGAGCCGCATGCCGCCGTGTCCTCCTGAAGGGGGCGCCACCACCTGGGTTCCTACACAGTTTAGGAAAGTAGGGGATTGGATTTGAGTCAGTTCCAGTTGAAATGAAAAAACGGCACAAACAGAGTAAAGATCATGAACACAAGTTTTAAATAGCTATTTGTACTTTTCTTCAGAGTTTTGGAAAATTGAATGGAAGTTTAAATTATATTAAATATATCATACCATACAGTTAATATAATATATGTTGCACCTACGTACTGTCCGACCTAACACTTATTCAGACTCAGACGCTGGAGGCAAGGACGGTTAAACACAAGAACAAACACTTTTAAAATTCTAAAACATTATTTAAAAGTTTCTCCAAACCTCTTTCTTTTTTACAATGAGCCTGTTTTTCATCTTTGTTCTCATATATTTGAATGAAGTCCAGAGAAAAGCCCTGAAATTGTAAAGTATGTGAGTTTAAAGCAGCTGAAGTGTAGGAGCCCAGTCTCATCATCATCGTCTGTTGTTCTCTGTTTGTGACTCACCTCGTCCTGTTCCATCGGCACTAACCCTCATCGCCCCCACCCCCGCCTCGTCTCGCCTTGTGTTTGTTACGTAACAGCTGTCAAGGACGAGCTCGGCTGAGTTCTCTCACAAATGTGCTGCTCCGTTTGTGTTTTTATTCGTTCAAAGCTTCATCATGTTTTTTTTCTTTAAAATAAAATTGTAGCTGTTGCATTTGACCTTTGACCTTTGTCCATGTAGCTGCCATATTTCTTTCAGGAGTCAGAAAAACAGAAAAAGAGCTATAGAGGGCTCCATCTTTGCCAGTTTATGAGCTGCAATAGAAGCTAAATCTTAAGTATGTCTCCTGGTTTATTGTCATTAATATAAATACATTCAAAGCAAAACCATAGAATGCAATTATGGGATTATTTGGCACAATGTCACTGTCCACAATAGCTTCTCAAATTGTAAAATCTGATATTTGTGAGCGTCTGCCAGCAGAGGGCAGCAGACAACAGGGAATGCATCAGCATCTGTTTTATCTTCAGTAAATGGTACTTATTATTTTTACTGAATTGTATTAAATCTGTTCAAATGTTCAGTTGATATTAAACATAGTAATAATAGTTTCTTGTCTTTCAGGAAAGTGACGGCACTGTAGAGCCACGACTCTCTGAAGAAGGTAATATTCTGTGGCTCTGTGGATGTTAGTGGAGGACCTGAGCAAAGTGCAGACTGGGACTGTATTAGTCCTGGAAAACTTAGTGTCGAAGGATCAAAGAGTCCCTACGACAAATATCTGATGGTGTCCAGAGAAACGTCTGCAGCAGAGACACAAATCTACGGTGGCTGTGAAGTGCAAACACAATAATAACACAACGATGCTCTCTAAAAACTATTGTTATACTCTGAAGTAAAAGCCTAAAAGCCCGAATGTAACCGCCATTTTTGTGCCCTGTGGTAACGACAATATATAATCGATGAGTAGGGACTAATGGGCAGAAGTTGTCCATAGTATATACTGTCATTAATACATAATATAAATGACATTTTCCATTAGAGAGGAAAAAGAAAGTGGAAATCATTGAACGCTGCTTTTAAGAAGAATATTTTCTGATTTTGGATCAGCTGAGAGTAAAGATGAGTCTGTGATCTCTAAACTATATCCACAAAAGAACAGCTCACACCAGTCACTCTACTTCCTGTTTACCTTGAGTGACAGATGTATCGTCCAATCAGCAGTAAGAACTCCATCCACAAACGATCTCTACCGTTTCTTGTTTTGTTTGAACTTCAAAGCCACCGTATAAATCAGATTCAAAACTAGAAACTTGAATGTGTTGCTAATAATGAATCTAAAGAAGAGCGTAAACCCTTTAAGGCAGGGCCGATTAAAACTCGACCTGGAGAACAACTGGTGGTGAAATAAACCATAAGAATATAAAATGTGTGGATAGTTTTGTTTTTTCAAAGCGAAAACAGAGGCCCATTAACAGCATTGATCAGGATTTAAACCCTTGATAATCCGTTCTGTTTTTCTCCTGCAGCCTTTGCAGTTCCTGAGCCGACCCGTCCTCCACTGCTCTGTCCCGGTCACCTCCCAAACCCCGTGTTCACCTGAACGCCCCAGCCCCAGTCTCAGCAGCAGGAGGAGAATATAAAGAGTCCCGGCGCTCTGAACTCGAACACAGACGTCTGTTCGTCCAATATTCCACCGACTACGAAGAAAACCCCGACCGGTAGCTCTACCTTTTTTTTTGGGGGGGGGGGGCTTCGTAGACACTAATTTTTTTCATACTTAGGCTTCACAACACGCTTCTACTTCGGTTCTTCACCCTAAACTTTTCAAACATCAGTACATCTGTTTTTTCATTTAAACCCACTACAGCTAACTTTCAAAGCCATACAAGGAGCTCCATCCACGCACAATCACAAAACGGACTTGATAAAGCAGACCAAGTGACTTTAATGTGAAATATCTGAGCCAAAACAAGATGGAGGAGTTTTCTTTTCCCTAAAAATGCATGTGTTTTCTGTCTGAATGCATGTCTCTAAATGTACAGCACATGATCGTCTCCTGAAAAACTGTGGAAAAAAACAGCACTAGACTTAATCAAACCTGTGTCAAACGCTCACACCTCGACGTGAAAATGAGACCAACTACAAATGCAAGAAAATGAAAAAGGAACATGTTATTTTTAGTTTTAACCGGTTAAAGTTATTAAAGTTAAAAACGCCACTGTTCATAGAAGCTTGATTTTTATGTATTTTTTTGTTCATTGGGGATCTCTTTTTTTCTCATAAACTGAACAAACCAGAGGATCTCGAAAGGAAGTGAGGTCCGGCTCCAGTTGACAACCTTCACACACAGTTAGAATTATGGTCATTGTTGATAAAATAAATCTGTTTTAGAAGTGGCCGAGGGAAAAACAACCCACTTATTCACAGTGTTGTTGTAAAGTTTCCAAATATCTGCCACAGTTTGAATCCACAAATGCCAGAAGACATTTGCCAATCAACTCTAGGCTTGTGCTTTTACTCCATCTTCCTTTAGCCTCAACTCTGTAATCCTTTCTCCACGTCACACCAGCACTTCAGCTTTAGATCAGCTTCTATTCACTTTTCTTCAGCTACACGGCCGTAAAGAAACGGAAACAGGGCCTATTTATTTTTAAACGGTTGTAAATAAACTTAAACTAACTGAAGGACATCCATTTTGACTTGTTTATGTGTTTAACATTGTACATATGTTGTTTTTTTTGTTGTATTTTTATATGTTTAATAGTCATAAGTTTATTTTAAAGCAGTAGCAGTGGGTTAATGGTTTTCAACTCTGCTGAAGTGATGGTTGAAAAACACGGACAAAAACATGTATTTATGTGACTTAAGCCCGAGAAGACAAGTTAGATGTAAGTTTTTTTCTGATTTTTTCTGATAATAATGCATTTGATTTATATCACACTTTTTCTGCCCAAGAGACTATAAGTGCTCAGATTATTCCTTCACTCCACAGTCACACACTGGAGGTGGTGAGCTTACATCTGTACCACAGCTGTCCTGAGGCAGACACATTTAAACACGGCTCCATCACAGTTCTTTAAATCCCTGAGTGTCACCTGAGCGAGCTGGAGCTGATTCAACAACCCACCAGTGTTTTTTCTGTCCGACCTGCAACAGTGTGTTCTTGGGTTCTTTTTTCATTCATATTTTGGGTTTGTTTTTTAGGAGAAAGTGTTGGTCACTGTTGTTCTCTGTGGACGATCTGGAAAATAATTCAATCAAATAAAAGGGGATTTTATAATAATTTTGTCTCCTTGGTCGTCCTGTATCTGTCGTAGAATGTGCCAGAATGAGATTTGAACTCTGACCCTTGTGAATGGGTTCTGTCATTAATGGAATAATCCCATTAGAGGCTTATTCTCCTCAGACTCAGGCGCAGGCCCGCCTCATCTCCAACAAACTGACCTTTTTCTTATTATTATAAATCACCAGGTGTCCAGAACAGGACCTGGGCGGGGCTGCTGGATGCTGAGTCCTGATTGGTTGGTTTGAATCTGCGAAAAATCCTGTCTGCTCTGAAAACCAGCAACAGTCGGATAAAGAGTAATGAAGCTGCAGATAATCTCTAGATCAGATCCTGGACATTCCTTTGAGCAGAGCATCATTTATCAAGAGGAACATTATGGCAGGCTCACTGGGACAGGACAGAGCGGGCACAAGGTGGCGCTCTAGAGAAGGCACCGAGGATAATGTCTCAGCTCAGGATGAGCCACACACTTCTGAACAAGACTCTGATGAAGTGGAAACAGAAGAGCGTGTCAGGATCATAGGTCATTATTCGACAAATACACTAGAGACATATTATCACAGGAGGTCAATCTCCAAAACATATTTGAAAAAGTAAAACAGAAAACTCTACTGGAGTTCTTACCTGAATCGAGTCTGGTAAATAGAGTTCATTATTTTTTATTTTGAATTTGAGTGAAAATAGTTTTAACCCATAAAGTATGTTGTAAAAGCAGTCATTTATGTAAAGACGCCTTTTTACAGAGCTTTTTATTTTAGAGAAAGAAGAAGCAAGAAGCTTTCTTTTCCTGAGCGGCTCTTGTCCTTTCATCTTCTCAGAAAAAGGGAGGGGCCCCAAGCCTCTCTCATGGAACCTCTTAAAAGGTCCTCGAGTGTGCGGCCCAACGGCGATATACGGCGCTTTACAGCGATATATCGCCGTCCACCAGAGGGCAGACCCCAAAAGCGGATTTTTGGATTAATATGTCTGTTTATGCTATCTGAAAACATTTTTTTTACTATGCAATAAAAGCCGAAAAGCCCGGATATAACCGCCATTTTTTTGCCCTGTCATAAAGACAATATCAGTGAAAAGGGGACCAATGGGCGGGTTCCATTTTATTTTCAATCTATGAGGAGCCCCAGGGGCCGCTGCCAAAGACCCACCGGCTTTTACTGCATCACTTTTCAACAGCAGGGGGCGGAAGTGATGGCCGCTCGTCATTAAAAAACACAAAGAAGAAGAACTTGCAGCAGTTGTTTCTGGAGCTCACTGAGGGACAGAATTTAGTTTGTTTTCTAGAACTGAACATTTGAAATGGCTTCTCAAGGGTAAGTACTTGTCTGTTTGTTTTACTAACGTTTACCAAATTAAAAATGCATTTGCTTTAGAGGATGTTTACTTCTTTAAGATAATTTTTCTCATTTCAAAGAACAAACGTGCATTTAAAGCTGTTTTAAATCAAAGTTACTGTGTTTTTTAAGGTTTAAAAGCTAAAGGCAGTGAGTAACACCAGCTGAGCACTTTCAGACACATTCGAGGCCAGAAGCCTGCTTTGGGTGTCATTCTTTCAAAACATTTATTTTACATGTTATTTATTTTATTTTTGTCTTCGAGGTTTGAAAATCGAAACGTTGTTCACTGTCTGAGGTGCCACAAGCCACAGCAGAACCTCCCTCTTCATCTGGCCAGGAGGTGCATGAAGAGGAGCACAACAGAGGAAAGAAGGGAGGAGATACAGAAGGCTAAGGCTTCCTCTAGAAACTGGGTTCATGACAACAGAACCTGGGATTACAAGGAGCTCCTTGAGCTCCTGCCTGACTGCAGCGCTCGGTGCACCATGGTGAAGGAACTCGTTCAGCGTGGGTTTTTCATCGTGAACCAGCCAAACAAGGGCCTGGATGCCGAAGCTGGCCCCGACAACGCTGCCCCGTCTGCTTCTGCATTAACGCAAGTCTGCGTTAATACCGTCAGTTGGCACGAGTCTGCGCCTGCGTCAGCACGAGTCTGCGCCTGCTTTAGCACGAGTCTGCGCCTGCATTAACGCAAGTCTGCGCCTGCGTCAGCCCGAGTCTGCGCCTGCGTACCACCCGTACAACAAGGCGGCACAAGACCTGCTCAGGTCCATCCCTGAGGACCTGTCTACAGAGGCATGGCTCGCGGCAGCTTGGAAGCAGGAGTGGGAGTCAGCAGGACCCTCACGAATCCACCGTTACATCTTTGACCCTGGAGGCGGTCTTGAAGGAGAGGATCTGCCACGTCGGCAATGGACTCTGCTAAACCGCCTGCGAACTGGGGTGGGACGTTACAAAGCATCGATGAGGAAGTGGGGCCTGGAGGACAGAGCAGTGTGTGAGTGTGGGGAGCCAGAGCAGACCGCTGAGCACATAATCACCACCTGTCCACTGTATAAACCACCTTCGGAGGCCGGCCTCTTCGACGTGGGACCTGAGATGAGAACGTGGCTGAGTTCTACTGAGCTGGACATTTGATGACGACACACGAAAGAAGAAGAAGATGCGCCTGCGTCAGCCCGAGTCTGCGCCTGCATCAGCCCGAGTCTGCGCCTGCGTCAGCCCGAGTCTGCGCCTGCGTCGGCCCGAGTCTGCGCCTGCGTCGGCCCGAGTCTGCGCCTGCGTCGGCACGAGTCTGCGCCTGCGTCGGCACGAGTCTGCGCCTGCGTCGGCACGAGTCTGCGCCTGCGTCGGCACGAGTCTGCGCCTGCGTCGGCGCAGTCTGCGCCTGCTTTAGCACGAAGTCTCGCGCCTGCTTTAGCACGAGTCTGCGCCTGCGTCAGCACGAGTCTGCGCCTGCTTTAGCACGAGTCTGCGCCTGCGTCAGCACGAGTCTGCGCCTGCTTTAGCACGAGTCTGCGCCTGCGTCGGCACGAGTCTGCGCCTGCTTTAGCACGAGTCTGCGCCTGCGTCGGCGCAGTCTGCGCCTGCTTTAGCACGAGTCTGCGCCTGCGTCAGCACGAGTCTGCGCCTGCGTCAGCACGAGTCTGCGCCTGCGTCAGCACGAGTCTGCGCCTGCTTTCAGTCTGCGCCTGCTTTGGCACGAAGTCTGCGCCTGCTTGGCGCAGTCTGCGCCTGCGTCGAGTCTGCGCCTGCGTCGGCGCGAGTCTGCGCCTGCGTCGACGAGTCTGCGCCTCGTCGGTCGTCTGCGCCTCATAACAAACAAATATTCAATCATTTTCAGGATTTTAACCCTTTAAACGCCTGTTAGTCACATGGCTCCATAGGGTAACATGAATGAAAAATATATTTTCTACAATAGGAAAACGTCTGACTGGTGGAAAACAGTCAAAATGAAATGTTGACATTACAGAATACAGAAAGTGTAGTGTAATGGCAGTGAGATCAAGACGTGTTTTTAATGGAAGTTAATGAGGCATTTTTGTCTGTGACCACATAAAAATACTAATGCAGTCAAATCTATTTTGTTGCTAATCTTTGACATTTCCAAGGCTCTAATCAGCACCACATTCCCATCCACTTTTTATCCATTTATTATATTATATGGAAAATATAAAAATGGCATGTCAGAGTAAACAACATTCAAAAATTTGACTAAAAGGATTTTCTGCAGAAAATCATTCCACGAACATGATGCTGGAACACTGCCAAAAAGGTCAAGAAAAATGTAGAAAAATACCCGAGGGGGGGCATTAAACATTCATTTATTCTTGTCCTTCTTTGATATGATCCATGTGCAGGTGTCTCACATAATCACGAGGCTGGTGTCTTCAATAACCTGTCCTGTTTAATCCAAACAGACGGCTCAGTGTGGACACTCCTGGCATTAAGGATTACCAGAAGATTTTGAGTGTGGCAAAAGCGGACTTCCTCAGGATCCACGGGGACCTGCAGTCCGGCACCGAGCTCTCTATTAGGCAGCAGACGCTGTACCGTTACTACTGCGAGGCGCTCCTGGTGTTCCACCACATGCAGCGTCCAGGAGCCGTGGAGCACCTCACTGTAAGTTCACTCAAGACGTTTATATACTTGTGCTGTTATATTGGCCCATGGATGCATTAGTGAATCGTGTTTGGATGTTCTCCAGGCTGCAGACTGGGTGGACAGGATCGCAGAGGGTGGCAGGGTGGTGATCGTGCGTGAGGAGAAACAAGTTTGCACGTTGCCTTGACACAAGGCGAGGAAACTGTGAGTTTTAGTTTGACACAACGCTAGACTGCTTATCGCCAGTGTTTCACATTTATAACTCTGGTCTGTTTTCACAGTGGTTTCAGCTGTACTACAAACTGCTCCGGCCCGGGTACATTCAGCACGAGAAATTCTGCAAGGGGTTTTTTGTTTCATTGTCCGGCGAGGCAGTCTGCAGCGTCTCAAAAGACATGGGTCGCCTCCATGAAATGTGCGTGCTTGTGTGTGTACCTCTATCACAATTACACTTTTAATTTTACATTTTCATTCTGCAGCTACAAACTGACCACTATTAGCAGTCAGGATGTGCGTAGAGCTGTTAGGACGACTGCACAGAAGCTCCTAGCGCACCAGCAGGAGGCAGTGGAACATTACCTGGACGGTAGCGCTGGTGCGGTCCAGCCTCAGGATGTTGTGGACGCAGCTTTGCTGCTGGACTGCTTGTCTGGGTATGTCTCTTTATCCAAACTTGATCCAACAAGACAGTTTGTACAAAGATTATATTATAAACCTCGTGTTTCTCACTTATACAGCACTTCTTTAAACAAATTAAGTACAGCTGGAACGAGCCTGGAGGAACAACCTTCAAGAAAAGACTTCTCTGCATTTTTGGCCAAATTTCCAGTTTCGCTGGTGGGCCGGCCCCCCTCCAAAAAGCAGCGGGTCGAGTCAGAGTTTCCTGAAGACCGTGTCTTTTACGATAAGTGGCGTGCCGCCCAGTACACCCTGAGAGAGAAATATATGCTGTGTAAGTCTCCAAATACATGGACACTCATTGACTCAACACTAACAGGCCACTACTCGTGCGAGGCCCTCATCATTGTGAGTTATTTATTTCTGTCTTTCAGCACACTTCACGCTCCACAAGCCATCAGCTGCAAAGTTGGCACGCCTGATTGTGCGTGAAGGTTGGAAGGCCAACTATCCCACGCCTGAAGAGATCCAGTGTTTATGGAAATCAGCTCCCAAGTGTACAACTAAAACACACAAGTTTATTATAAAATGTGTGTCTGAGCAGAAATGGCCGGGGCTGGCCATCAAGGACACTGGTCCCGAACAAAATCACGGTAAAAAAACAACTTTCATTTTGTTTTTTTAAGGGTGTAATAATAACAATAATGAACATTTTTAACACATACACAAACATTTCAAGTTTTAATTTGTATATTGTACTCTTCTCTTGATTTAAAGGAGTGGTTGCAACCCAACTGTTTTCTAAAGGTGCCATTGTGTGCGATTACCACGGAAAGGTAATCCCAGCTGCAGAAGGAAAGGCCATGATGCAGGACGAGGCCGGGCACATGTTTTTCTTTAAAGATGGAGCGAGGGACTTGTGTATCGATGCTCAGACCTTCCCCTGCGAGTGCCACCCGGACAGAGACACTGTGGGCAGAAAAATCCACCATTCGTCCAAGAGTCCCAACCTGAAGCCGCTTCACCGAGTGCTGAAGGTGAAGGGAGAGCACAAGGATGTCATCCTGTTCAAGGCGCTGCAGGACATCAGCGTGGACACACGTCTCGAATATGGCTCTCTAAATGTACAGCTTTAAACAAGACTTTAAAAGATACAGCAGAGTGCTTCTTCTTGGATTACTTCTGGACAGAACTGCGCTGGCCTGAAACAACCCGAATGTGACTTTTTATTTATTTTTTCATTAATTTATTTTGAATCTAATTTATTTCAGCCTTGTTTCACACCTCCTCTGTCCCGTCGAGCGCAGGCACTGTTTTTCCACTCAGCCACCAATTTTCTGTGATGCACACAATGTTCATATTTTATTTGTTTTTAGGCAAAAACTATAGGAAACAAAGTAAAGAACAAAGATTAGAGTTGCTACTGTTATTAATGCATTGTAAAGTTTATCACAAAACTGGTCTTCTGATAATACTACTAATAATTAGTAATTAATAAGAGATGCAGCATTTACATTTTTAATGGATAAGTACATTTTTGTAGAGATTCAGATGTTATAGTAGAAAGCAGAAAATGACCAGCATTAATAGAACCACAAGTGACAAACAAAACTTGTTCTATTAAACATAATATTCTTTTTATATATATAAAATAAATATAATAAAAAGTTATTTCAATTAAAATTGTGTTGTGCTTCTCACAAATCATTGTAACAGCTGCTTTACACAAAATACATGTATAATACAGTTTATAGAACTGTGCATTCGATCTGATATAACCGAGTACAAGATAATCACGTGCATTTGATCTGATATAACCGAGTACAAGATAATCACGTGCATTTGATCTGATATAACCGAGTACAAGATAATCACGTGCATTTGATCTGATATAACCGACTACAAGATAATCACGTGCATTTGATCTGATATAACCGAGTACAAGATAATCACGTGCATTTGATCTGATATAACCGAGTAAAAGGTTGAGATGCATCTTTAATCTAGATCTAAACTCGGAGAGCGAGTCCGAGCCCCAGACATTATCAGGAAATCTATTCCAGAGTTTAACAGTCAACTTTGACAGCGCTCCTTTAGTGGACTTTACTCTGGCTAACTGCCCCAACTGGAAAAAAGTCCATTAATTCACATAAGTTTCACTGTAAATTTATGTAACAGTGAAACGTTTTTATTGAACACATCTAACTAGAGAACACACCATCCGAACTAAAAAGCTGACTACCCTTAGAGATGGGCCCGCTTCTTGTTCTGGCGATCCATTCAAATAAAATTTTATGAACATGTTTTGCTTCAAAGAAATTCAATTTAAGGATTTTTATCGTAGAATAAAACCACTTTCCTCACAGATCGCTTGTACCGACGGGGATGTAGCTCAGTGGTAGAGCGCATGCTTTGCATGTATGAGGCCCCGGGTTCAATCCCCGGCATCTCCAGTGGGTTTCCTTTTGACTTTATTTCTCAGATTGTCTAAACAAACAAATGGCCGACATCAAAACTCTTTTTATCCAACTATTATTTTTCCGCCGCCATAGGACTTGATACAAGAGGACTTCTAGCTAGCGTTTCTTAAGTTAACTTTTGAACAACTATACTGAAACCTTAGCATTAAACAGCCGTTATTAACATTTATACCCTTGATGAAATTTGATTAAGCTGGTTTTAACATTGACTCATTGTGCAGTTGTTCCATAAACTAAAATATATGTTCTTCTCGAGTATAAAGTTAAAATTATATATTCAAAATCATTGCCATTTCTGATTCTTCTAATTCTTGAATCCAGTGGCAAGTTACGCTAATGGAGAAGAGCCGTTAGTTTATTTACAGTCCTCGTCTTAAATCGTCTTCACCGCGGAACCCACTGTAATAAAGTCTGTAATAATGCTAGCTGCGTGTAACGATAAGGACGGACCGCAGCTCGTGTCTTTCCCGGGGGCCGTGAACACACTGGGAGCCCCCGCCCCGCCGGTAACTAAGGAGATCTCCGTTATGTTTACTACAAAGATGTCGTCCCTGCTGCCGCTAGCTCGGGATGGCTAAACAAAATGGTCTTAAATTAGCGACTACGGTACATTTCTAGCACTCTAAACCACACAGTCCTCTTTAACATCCCTTCTTCCATTTACGAGCTTCCCGAAGACTTCTAGAAATGCAGCTAAAGCACCTAAAGACACTTTTACCGCCCCAGGTGAGTGCTCTGACATGTTAGCCAGCGTTAGCCGCTTATGAGAAAAATCTGGAAACTTTAGTCATGGCAATAGACTAAAATGATAAGTAAAAGCCTTGACCTCTTTTCTAATGAAGTAGATTTAAACGGGGAAGCTATATGTAGTCATAAATGTGTATTTGGTAGTTTAAATTCTTAATTTGCTTGTAAATGAATCTGATACCTGGATAATGTTTCACCTCAAAGACGGATAATTAGCGTCTCATTTGACAGAATGACTCTCATGTATGAGCTAATCACTGTGTTTTCCGTGTGAAGGAATCCGTGTACATTTCCAAGCCCAGTACAATAGCCATAACATGCTATAACATGTCTTTTTTCCCACATTATTATTGATCACGACCACATCTTTCAAAATAAAGCAGTTCTGAAGCCCTCGCCAATCCAGTTTCAATGATGCATAGTACCAGGAATTACAAAACACTGATTATAGATTATTTTAAATTGTTTGTTTTCTTCTCATCTGTGTTGTATTCGCAGGAGGGAGCTGCCAAAGTGACGTGCATGGCTTGGTCTCCTAATAACACCAAGTTTGCAGTCTGCACTGTGGACAGAGTGGTGCTGCTTTATGACGAACAGGGCGAGAGGAGAGACAAGTTTTCCACCAAACCGCTGGACCCTAAGGTAAAGGAAAAATAAATAATGTGACTAAAATTATTATTTTTAAATAACATTTGGAGAGAAAAGGGTTAAACTAAGGTCTAAAGCAAGGTACATGATCTAAGACAAAACCCAGGACCCTCTTTAACCCATTCCTGATCCGTTTTTTCCAGTATGGGAAACAGAGCTACGTCGTCAACGACATGGTGTTCTCTCCAGACTCCA
>CM044564.2:2242739-2340239 GCA_024416835.2 Perccottus glenii
ACCGCTCGGGGCTCGTCCTCACGTCCAATTACTACACTTCCACAGTCTGACAGGTTTTATCAATCCTACCAAAACCTGTTCAGAGCCGACTGAAACCTGTTTAGAGCCGACTGAAACCTGTTCAGATCCGACTAAAACCTGTTCAGATCCGACTGAAACCTGTTCAAATCTGACTAAAACCTGTTCAGATCCAACTGAAACCTGTTCAGAGCCGACTGAAACCTGTTCAGAGCCGACTAAAACCTGTTCAGATCCTACCAAAACCTGTTCAGAGCCGACTGAAACCTGTTCAGATCTGACTGAAACCTGTTCAGAATCCAACTGAAACCTGTTCAGATCTGACTGAAACCTGTTCAGAGCCGACTGAAACCTGTTCAAATCCGACTGAAACCTGTTCAGATCCAACTGAAACCTGTTCAGATCTGACTGAAACCTGTTCAGATCTGACTGAAACCTGTTCAGATCTGACTGAAACCTGTTCAGAACTGACTGAAACCTGTTCAGAGCCGACTAAAACCTGTTCAAATCTGACTAAAACCTGTTCAAATCCGACTGAAACCTGTTCAGATCCAACTGAAACCTGTTCAAATCTGACTAAAACCTGTTCAAATCTGACTAAAACCTGTTCAAATCCGACTGAAACCTGTTCAGAGCCGACTGAAACCTGTTCAGAGCCGACTGAAACCTGTTCAGATCTGACTAAAACCTGTTCAGATCCTACCAAAACCTGTTCAGATCCTACCAAAACCTGTTCAGAGCCGACTGAAACCTGTTCAGATCTGACTGAAACCTGTTCAGATCTGACTGAAACCTGTTCAGAGCCGACTAAAACCTGTTCAAATCTGACTAAAACCTGTTCAAATCCGACTGAAACCTGTTCAGATCCAACTGAAACCTGTTCAAATCTGACTAAAACCTGTTCAAATCCGACTGAAACCTGTTCAGAGCCGACTGAAACCTGTTCAAATCCAACTGAAACCTGTTCAGATCCAACTGAAACCTGTTCAGAGCCGACTGAAACCTGTTCAGATCTGACTAAAACCTGTTCAGATCCTACCAAAACCTGTTCAGATCCTACCAAAACCTGTTCAGAGCCGACTGAAACCTGTTCAGATCTGACTGAAACCTGTTCAGAACTGACTGAAACCTGTTCAGATCTGACTGAAACCTGTTCAGATCTGACTGAAACCTGTTCAGATCTGACTGAAACCTGTTCAGAGCCGACTGAAACCTGTTCAGATCCGACTGAAACCTGTTCAGAACTGACTGAAACCTGTTCAGATCTGACTAAAACCTGTTCAGATCCAGCTGAAACCTGTTCAGATCCAACTGAAACCTGTTCAGAGCCGACTGAAACCTGTTCAGAACCAACTGAAACCTGTTCAGATCCAACTGAAACCTGTTCAGATCCAACTAAAACCTGTTCAGATCCTACCAAAACCTGTTCAGAGCCGACTGAAACCTGTTCAGATCTGACTGAAACCTGTTCAAATCCGACCAAAACCTGTTCAGATCTGACTGAAACCTGTTCAGAGCCGACTGAAACCTGTTCAAATCTGACTGAAACCTGTTCAGATCTGACTGAAACCTGTTCAGATCCAACTGAAACCTGTTCAGATCCTACCAAAACCTGTTCAGAGCCGACTGAAACCTGTTCAGAGCCGACTGAAACCTGTTCAAATCTGACTAAAACCTGTTCAGATCCGACTGAAACCTGTTCAGATCTGACTAAAACCTGTTCAGAGCCGACTGAAACCTGTTCAAATCTGACTGAAACCTGTTCAAATCTGACTGAAACCTGTTCAAATCCGACTAAAACCTGTTCAAATCTGACTGAAACCTGTTCAGATCCAACTAAAACCTGTTCAGATCCGACTGAAACCTGTTGTGTTTGTGTATCTCCAGTGTTTGTCTGAACGAGAGGAAGGTGAAAGGAGGGGAGGACAACAAGAAACTGGCTTATCTCATCGATTTAAAGACCATTGCTATCGGTAATGAGACTATAGCCCTCACGTTTTATCCAATAAGACAAGCCAAAACTAATATGTTTTTTAATCTTACTTTATGTTCAAATCATATTTAATTCAACAGCTCCAACGTTTACATTGTTGCTGCCGACATGGCTCTCACCTGTCTCTCTCTGTCTATGTCTGTCTGTCTCTCTGTCTCTGTCTGTCTGTCTCTCTGTCTCTGTCTCTGTCTGTCTCTCTCTCTGTCCACAGTGGATTTGTCCGGAGGCTACAGCCTGGGCACCATCAGCCACACGACTCAAGATCGACTGGTTGGAGCTGAACGAGAGGCGGGACGCAAACTGCTGTTCAGGGACAAGAAGCTGCGGGTAAGATCTGCCCCTGAGGGACTCCTCCTGAGGGTCTCCTCCTGAGGGACTCCTCCTGAGGGACTCCTCCTGAGGGACTCCTCCTGATGGACTCCTCCTGAGGGACTCCTCCTGAGGATCTCCTCCTGAGGGACTCCTCCTGAGGGTCTCCTCCTGAGGGACTCCTCCTGAGGGTCTCCTCCTGAGGATCTCCTCCTGAGGGACTCCTCCTGA
This sequence comes from Perccottus glenii, assembly GCA_024416835.2. Lineage (NCBI taxonomy): Eukaryota > Metazoa > Chordata > Actinopteri > Gobiiformes > Odontobutidae > Perccottus > Perccottus glenii. The sequence goes on from CM044564.2 coordinate 2,245,291, forward strand.
GGGTCTCCTCCTGAGGATCTCCTCCTGAGGGTCTCCTCCTGAGGATCTCCTCCTGATGGACTCCTCCTGAGGGTCTCCTCCTGAGGATCTCCTCCTGAGGGACTCCTCCTGAGGACTCCTCCTGAGGGTCTCCTCTGATGGACTCCTCCTGATGGACTCCTCCTGAGGGTCTCCTCCTGAGGACTCCTCCTGAGGATCTCCTCTTGAGACTCCTCCTGAGGGACTCCTCCTGAGGGACTCCTCCTGAGGGTCTCCTCCTGAGGGACTCCTCCTGAGGGACTCCTCCTGAGGGACTCCTCCTGATGGACTCCTCCTGAGGGACTCCTCCTGAGGATCTCCTCCTGAGGGACTCCTCCTGAGGGTCTCCTCCTGAGGGACTCCTCCTGAGGGTCTCCTCCTGATGGACTCCTCCTGAGGGTCTCCTCCTGAGGATCTCCTCTTGAGGGACTCCTCCTGAGGGTCTCCTCCTGATGGACTCCTCCTGATGGACTCCTCCTGAGGGTCTCCTCCTGAGGGTCTCCTCCTGAGGATCTCCTCCTGAGGATCTCCTCCTGAGGGACTCCTCCTGAGGGACTCCTCCTGAGGGTCTCCTCCTGAGGATCTCCTCCTGAGGGACTCCTCCTGAGGGTCTCCTCCTGAGGATCTCCTCTTGAGGGACTCCTCCTGAGGGTCTCCTCCTGATGGACTCCTCCTGATGGACTCCTCCTGAGGGTCTCCTCCTGAGGGACTCCTCCTGAGGATCTCCTCTTGAGGGACTCCTCCTGAGGGACTCCTCCTGAGGATCTCCTCCTGAGGATCTCCTCCTGAGGGACTCCTCCTGAGGGACTCCTCCTGAGGGACTCCTCCTGATGGACTCCTCCTGAGGGACTCCTCCTGAGGATCTCCTCCTGAGACTCCTCCTGAGGGTCTCCTCCTGAGGATCTCCTCTTGAGGGACTCCTCCTGAGGGTCTCCTCCTGATGGACTCCTCCTGATGGACTCCTCCTGAGGGTCTCCTCCTGAGGATCTCCTCTTGAGGGACTCCTCCTGAGGGTCTCCTCCTGATGGACTCCTCCTGATGGACTCCTCCTGAGGTCTCCTCCTGAGGGTCTCCTCCTGAGGGTCTCCTCCTGAGGATCTCCTCCTGAGGGACTCCTCCTGAGGGACTCCTCTTGAGGGACTCCTCCTGAGGGTCTCCTCCTGATGGACTCCTCCTGATGGACTCCTCCTGATGGACTCCTCCGGAGGGACTCCTCCTGAGGGTCTCCTCCGGAGGGACTCCTCCTGAGGGACTCCTCCTGAGGGTCTCCTCCTGAGGGACTCCTCCTGATGGACTCCTCCTGAGGATCTCCTCTTGAGGGACTCCTCCTGAGGGACTCCTCCTGAGGGAGGAGAGAGGCCTGAGGCCAGGAGTGTGCACCTAACGAGCAACATATGTGTTTTACCCACAACCGTGAACACCATCTCAGTTCATGTGTTGCACGTTTTATAAAAATTTAAATAAACAGATATTCTTTTGTATTAAAGAATTAAAGCTACAGCCTTTGGGCTTGTGTCTTAAAAATACTTCTATTTTAACCAGAGATACTTATTTATTTTTTTATTTATTCCAGACATTAATATTATTTTAGCTCTGCCTAAACATTTAAATGTGCTTTGATTAGCTCGTCCTTAGGACCTTCCTGTTCCTCCAACGAGCTTTACTGTTCTTTCTTTTTTCTTTTCGTTCTGCTCCCTTTGACCAGTTTTACATCATAGTGTCCTTCTTCCTCTGACCCGGGGCCAGGGTCACGGGGGCAGCTGACCCGGGGCCAGGGTCACGGGGGCAGCTGACCCGGGGCCAGGGTCACGGGGGCAGCTGACCCGGGGCCAGGGTCACGGGGGCAGCTCCTCTCCCCAGACACTGACAGAATCCCTCCAGCGTGTCCCGTGTCGGCCCCTGGGCCTCCGGCCTCGCCCCACAGTTCATACTGTTGTTGTGTCCTTGGGCAAGACACTTAACCCACCTTGCCTCCAGTGTCCGTAGCACTGGTGTATGAATGTGTGTGACTGTAGAGGTGTGTTTGGTGGTGGTCGGAGAAGGTTGAGCGCCGTTTGTATGGCAGCCCCCATCTCTGTCTGCCCCAGGTGTGAATGTGTGTGAATGGGGTGAGTGGAAGCACGATGTAAAGCGCTTTGGGTGCCCGAGAAGGGTGCAAAAAGCGCTATATAAAATGCATTACCACACATTCTGTCCATGAGAGTCTTTAAAATAAAAGTTGTAGTTGGAACACACCCTTCGGTCCAAAACAACTCTGTCCCGTCTCGTTTTGTTTCCAAGTGAATCCTGGTGCAGCTCGAATGAGGTGAAAATACAAAGAGAACCAAACGGGACCCAAAGGCAGGAAGTGGCCCACGTACTCAATGTGGAGAAAACACAACCTAAACAAAGTGTGTGGAGTGAGAGTCGTGGTTCTGGGACGAGGACTGAGGAGAAGCTCTGAATTTTCAACTGAGTTCTGATTGTGGCCTGGAAACTGATCTCTAAGTTGTTTAATGATTTGAGCAGCAGTGAACTTTTTAATTTAAGCTCTTGCTGTAACTCATCAACGGGCCTCTTTTTTCCTCCGACTGCATTAAAGCGTGGCCGGCTCCAGGGAGGAACTATAGAAGGGCGTTTATTAAAAATGGCGTGGGTGATATGAAGCGTCTGATTACAGCAGCAGGAGGTGTCACATAAACAGGAGCCGAGCCGGTGTCACGGGAGCCACTTATACATTTACATCCCATAATATCCGCTCATCAGGAGGAACACAACACAGACATAAGTTTTCACAGGAGACGCCCGACTTAATGAACTTTAGGAAAAACGAGGGTCTGGCTTTAACTTCAACAACTTCTGCTTCTTCAAATCCAACTAAAACCTGTTCAAATCCAACTAAAACCTGTTCAAATCCAACTAAAACCTGTTCAAATCCAACTAAAACCTGTTCAAATCCAACTAAAACCTGTTCAAATCCAACTAAAACTGTTCAAATCCAACTAAAACCTGTTCAAATCCAACTAAAACCTGTTCAAATCCAACTAAAACCTGTTCAAATCCAACTAAAACCTGTTCAAATCCAACTAAAACTGTTCAAATCCAACTAAAACCTGTTCAAATCCAACTAAAACCTGTTCAAATCCAACTAAAACCTGTTCAAATCCAACTAAAACCTGTTCAAATCCAACTAAAACCTGTTCAAATCCAACTAAAACCTGTTCAAATCCAACTAAAACCTGTTCAAATCCAACTAAAACCTGTTCAAATCCAACTAAAACCTATTCAAATCCAACTAAAACCTGTTCAAGTCCAACTAAAACCTGTTCAAATCCATATTAAAGCTGTTCAAATCCAACTAAAACCTGTTCAAATCCAACTAAAACCTGTTCAAATCCAACTAAAACCTGTTCAAATCCAAATAAAACCTGTTCAAATCCAACTAAAACCGGTTCAAATCCAACTAAAACCTGTTCAAATCCAACTAAAACCGGTTCAAATCCAACTAAAACCTGTTCCAATCCTGAAAACAATGGCTATGGCCTCTTATATTTGTATGTAATAAATATTCTTGTTCTCTCTCCAGCTGCACCTGTACAACATCCAGACGTCAGTGAAGTCCACGCTCCTCAGTTTCTGCTCGTACGTGCAGTGGGTCCCGGGCAGTGACGTGGTGGTGGCTCAGAACCGAGGGAACCTGTGCATCTGGTACAGCATCGACAGTCCTGAGAGCATCACCATGTTCCCCATCAAGGTCAGCCTCCAGACCTTTCTGTTCAAGGCTCTTAGAAAAGTTCACCGCTGTAGCATCTGTAGATCAGGCTTCGATGACTTTTTAATGTTGGATATCCTTAAAACCTGTTCAAATCCAACTAAAACCTCTGTAGGTCCATCCAAACTCTGTTCAGATTAATTAAAAACCTTATACAAACACTACTACTTGGTTCTACTGCCACTTTATTCCCTAAAACCTGTTCAAATTCAGCCTCAAACTGAAGTCCAACTAAAATCCGACCAAATCCTAAAGGCAGCAGAGTTAGAGATGTGACACACGTTTTCTTTGTGTTCGTAAAGTGTTTCTGTGCACATCGTACCTCACACAGGAAACTGGCTGCTCTCCTTTTTCTGGAGAATTAATGAGGTACAAGTTGGACTGAGAGGGATGTTGATGAGAAATTTCCTCCAAAATCATGGAAAAGGAGCAATAAAGATAATAATAAAGGCTATTGAGGAAGTCTTTTGGAAGAAAATAACAAAGAGAATCTTCACTTGGTGCTTTTAAAATAAAGTGGGCTCAGTTTTATTTCAGAGGTGTTTGTTTTTCTCTTGAACAGGGAGACATCGTGGATCTAGAGCAGTCGATGGAAAACAAACGTGATCGTGACGGAAGGAGTCAACACTGTGACCTACACTTTGGACGAAGGCCTCATCGAGTTCGGGACGGCCATCGACGACGGGAACTACGACAGGTGAGAAGACGTTTTCCACCTGACGACCGATGCACTAAACACTCGAAAGAACAAGAGACTGAAGTAAAAGAGTAAATGTATGATGACGTCATGTGAACGAGCCACATTAAAAAGTATTTAATCTGTTTTTATTGGAGCACGTTGTGATGATTTATGGCAAAAGGAAGATTTCCACTGAAATTAATTTAATCTCTTTAATCTCAAAAAGACTTTCTTTTCCCAAAAGACTGACTTTAATCTAAGAATTCAGAGTATAATTCTGATTTAAGATTTCAGTAGATTTGAGACCGGGTTAGATTTAAATAGATTGTAAATCTGATATTAAAATATAAAAATAAAAAAAATAAAAATAAAAATGAAGCTAATAAACTATGATCTAAAATTGACCAAAATGACATCCTGCTCTGACTCTTTCCTGTAGAAGGCCTCATGTCTCTAATAACCTGTTCTGTCAGTACTTTCTGGACAGACATGAATATAAACGTCTTCTTGAAACTGAAGTACAGGAATTCTCGTCCAATACTGACAGATTACACAGATTCATCTTTCGCTTGAGCGTCGACAGCTGAGTCAAAAACAGGCCAGATGTCTTTTTATCTCAGCTTCCTCTCGAGTCTTCCTCTCGAGTCTTCCTCTCGAGTCTTCCTCTCGTTTCCTCAGCGCTTTCCCTCGAAACCAGCTGCAGAGATCTGAGCTGTTCATGGATTCAAGACGTCCTCAAAGCAGCGTCATGTGTACAGCACATCATCAGGACGAACCAAAATCCAACAAAATCCATCTAAAACCTGTTCAAATCCAACAAAACCTGTTCAAATCCAACTATAACCTGTTTAAATCCAACTAGAACCTGTTCAAATCCAACAAAACCTGTTCAAATCCAACTATAACCTGTTTAAATCCAACTAGAACATGTTCAAATCCAACTAAAACCTGTTCAAATCCAACTAGAACCTGTTAAAATCCAACAAAACCTGTTCAAATCCAACTAGAATCTGTTCAAATCCAACTAGAACCTGTTAAAATCCAACTAAAACCTGTTCAAATCCAACTAGAACCTGTTCAAATCCAACTAAAACCTGTTCAAATCCAACTAGAACCTGTTCAAATCCAACTAAAACCTGTTCAAATCCATCTAAAACCTGTTCAAATCCAACTAAAACCTGTTCAACTCCAACTAGAACCTGTTCAAATCCAACTAAAACCTGTTCAAATTCATCTAAAACCTGTTCAAATCCAACTAAAACCTGTTCAAATCCAACTAGAACCTGTTCAAATCCAACTAAAACCTGTTCAAATTCATCTAAAACCTGTTCAAATCCAACTAAAACCTGTTCAAATCCAACTAGAATCTGAATCCAAAGCATCTTCTAGTCCCATTAAAGTCTTGGTGCATAATTATATTGAATAGTGTTTGTGTTTTTCTCCAGAGCCACAGCGTTCCTGGAGACGTTAGAGATGTCGGCGGAGACTGAAGCCATGTGGAAGACGCTCAGTAAACTGGCCGTGCAGGCTCGCCAGCTGCACATCGCAGAGAGGTAGTGTGAAAGATAAAAACAGGCTCTGGTCAAACCTCTTTTAGATTTACCTTGACCATGTTTGGACAAGAAAAAGAAACACAGACACTGAAACTGTTTTCCTTGTTTACTTCATCCGCTCTCTCTAAATTATTAAAGTGCATTCAATTGGAAAACAAACTTTTTTCTGAAGGCTACAGGCTGAAGTGTACTGAGAGGATCACTTTGATAACATGACATGTAAAGGATAATTACTAAAATCACATCTTTATCTTCCACTGTTTCTACTCACATTATAAATCTACTTTAACCTGGTATAAATCTACTTTAACCTGGTATAAATCTACTTTAACCTGGTGAGTATGTTTTAAATTCATGTTGTTCTCTTTCAGGTGTTTTGCTGCTTTGGGAGACGTCTCCTCGGTTCGGTTTCTTCACCAAACGAACCAGATCGTCGACAAAGTTGAAAAAGAAATGGTGCGTCCTTTAGCTTTAAACCAGGGTCCACACCAGCTTTTATTTCAACTTTGTTGGAAATAATATATCCACAAACGTACACAATGATCACAAATTAAAGTACTTAAACTTAAAAAGGATGTGTTCCTTGGTTTTGTTCTATAAAAGCCTACATTTATTCACAACTCATCTGTGACCGTTTAAAGATATATATTTGTGTAACAGGGAGGAGACGGGACGGCGACACAAGTCCAGGCCAAAGTCGCCACGCTGGATAAAAACTTCAAACTGGCCGAGATGCACTACATGGAGCAGGTTTGGTCTCGTCCATAATTCAATCTGAAAAGTGTAGGAGTCTGATAGTTGTGTTTCTTTTGCAGAATGCTGTTGATGAAGCCATAGAGATGTACCAGGAGCTGCACATGTGGGACGACAGCATTTCTGTGGCTGAGGCCAAGGTATAAACCTGAAAAAAACAAGAATCCTGTTAGTTCCACACAAAACTCCTCAAAGGCTTTTTATCTATTTTTCAAACTTCTTCTAATTGCATTTAAGACCTTCATACCACTTTTTTTTTCTGGTGGTCATTCAAAGATGTCCCCAAAATCCTGTTCAAAGAAAATTAAAGTTATACAGACAGATCTTAAAAAAAGCGCTGTAATAATGCACTTGTCTCTTTTTAAATGGCCGCTCTGGGAGCTTGTGCTAAAAAATGTGGACCAACTCTGGTTTTGTTCCTGCCTTTGGTTTATTTGCTCCAAGTCGTTTTTCGCCTTTTTCCCATTTCCCTTCCTTCTGTTAAAGGACTATTGTTTCACATCTTTACCTCACTCTGTCGCTGAAGCCAGACAAAACTATTTTAAAAGTCTAAAATTGAGTATTTTGGTGGACTTGAGACTGAATTGTGTCTGATTTGAAACAAACCCTCTGACCTCGGGGCAGGGTCACCCGGAGCTCGACAGCCTCCGTCGGAGTTACCTGGCCTGGCTGACGGAGACCTCTCAGGACGAAAAGGCCGGAGAGGTGAAGGAGAAGGAGGGGGACTTCCAGGCGGCCATTAACCTGTATCTGAAGGCGGGGCTTCCGGCTAAAGCGGCCCGACTCGCCCTGAGCCGACCGGACATCACCAACAACAGCGACACGGTCGGCCGCATCGCGTCCAGCCTCATCAAGGGAGAGTTTTACGAACGGGTGAGTCCTCTGGAGTCTGCTGTTCTGAAGCAGCTTTAGGAAACATTTAAAGGTGGTGTGTTTTCACCTGAACAGGCCGGAGATCTGTTCGAGAAGATCAGGAACAACCAGAGAGCTCAGGAGTGCTACGTTAAAGGAGCAGCTTTCAGAAAAGGTAAGGTTTTTTAGAAGAACCATGTGATAAATTATTGGACCCATGAATGAAAAACCTTTTGTAATTGAAGAATTGTTTTGTGTTTTTCTGAATCCGAACAGTGTTTCAATGCAACACAGAGAATACCTGTTTGTTCACATTAAAATACAGTTCTGCTTCAGAAACAAGTTTTCTATCAGATACAAGTCACATTTGAGCGCACTTTCAGAACGTCCATAAGAAATTAAAGTAAATAAAGAGTGTTCCCAGTTTTCTGAGCTGTGTCACTAACTACACTTTTAGAGACTCCCTCTTTGTGTTTCATGCAATTTAAATAATACAACAAAAAACAAAAAGAACAGCCTTTTTTCTCTTGGAATATGTTTATTACACGAGCAGGACTAGTGCTGAGACACTGTGTTTGATTTTCTGAGGCCCTACTCCAGGCTCCAGGCTCCAGGCTCCAGGCTCCAGGCCTCACTCCCAGCTCCTGCTGGAAGCTGTCGAAAGACACTATTATAAGAAAAAACCCTTTTTCTTCTCCAGTGATAATTATAGAATCCAATCAACAAACAATTTATGCAGTGTTTAGCTCCAATTATAATTTTTTTAATTATATTTAATTGAGTTTTAATTTTTCAGTTTACAAACAACAAGAAAGGCAACACTAATTGGACTACAACAGAAAATAAAAAGGACGGACAACAACAGAAAGCTGGAGTGGTCTTTAGGTGCAGCTGACCCAGAATAAGTTTAGCTTCACCTTTTGAAAAGTGGACCGTGTCAAAGTGAGAGAGGCCCTGTTCTGGCAGGATCTGTTTCTTAAATAAGAAGCTTTACATTTGTGTTTGTTGAACCGCACTTTAAATCAAAAGTTGATCTCGTTCTCTGTGTCGAAGCGGTGGAGCTGGCTCGTGTGGCGTTCCCCGCTGAGGTGGTCAAACTGGAGGAGTCCTGGGGAGACTATCTGGTTCAGCAGAAACAGATGGACGCCGCCATCAACCACTTCATTGAAGCAGGGTTGGTATCGACAGAAGAGAGAGAAACGGAAACGACAGATGGAGAGGAGCAGCAGTGACAGAACTGTCCTGCTGAGATCTGGCTTTAAAGCAGGACTAAAGAAAACAGCAGGAGAAGTTTAACTAAAAATATCTATTAACACATAAACGAAAGGCTTAATTAAAACTGAATACATGCATTAAAGCTGAATCAGTCATTTAAATGGACTTCTTAACAAACGCCTGTGTCTTGTTGTAGCTGCTCCATTAAAGCCATCGAAGCGGCCATCGCAGCTCGACAGTGGAAGAAAGCCGTCCACATATTAGAGCTTCAGGAGGACCCTTCAGCCGCTAAGTACTACGTGAAGATCGCTGAGCACCACGCCTCGGTGCAGGAGTACGAGGTGAGGCTCAGTGGTCTGGTGTGGTTTCTGAACGAGTCCGAGTTACTGACAAGAAATGAGTCCAAGTGTGAGTCTAAGCCGTCAGAAAACCACTCCGAGTCCAGTCGCTGTAATGATCCCACATAATGTCCTGGGGCCAAAAGCTGGTCCCTGTGTTTCACCTGCAGCTGCCAAAAACTTTTTAATGGCCAGAGGGAGAAAGGAGGCTGTGACATTTGGCCTCGGGGCAAAAACATCTCAACCTGCAAAACTCTGATAAAAATAGTAAAAATAAAGTCCACACACTAGTGTCACTCCAGGCTCTGGCACTGGCACTAAAATCCAACTAAAACCTGTTCAAATCCAACTAAAACCTGTTCAAATCCAACTAAAACCTGTTTAAATCCAACTAAAACCTGTTTAAATCCAACTAAAACCTGTTTAAATCCATCTAAAACCTGTTCAAATCCATCTAAAACCTGTTCAAATCCATCTAAAACCTGTTCAAATCCAACTAAAACCTGTTCAAATCCAACTAAAACCTGTTTAAATCCAACTAAAACCTGTTTAAATCCAACTAAAACCTGTTTAAATCCAACTAAAACCTGTTCAAATCCAACTAAAACCTGTTCAAATCCAACTAAAACCTGTTTAAATCCAACTAAAACCTGTTCAAATCCAACCAAAACCTGTTTAAATCCAACTAAAACCTGTTCAAATCCATCTAAAACCTGTTCAAAACCAACTAAAACTTGTTCAAATCCAACTAAAACCTGTTCAAATCCAACTGAAACCTGTTCAAAACCAACTAAAACCTGTTCAAATCCAACTAAAACCTGTTCAAATTCAACTAAAACCTGTTCAAATTCAACTAAAACCTGTTCAAAACCAACTAAAACCTGTTCAAATCCAACTAAAACCTGTTCAGATCCAACTAAAACCTGTTTAAATCCGTCTAAAATCTGTTCAAATCCATCTAAAACCTGTTCAAATCCAACTAAAACCTGTTCAAATTCAACTAAAACCTGTTCAAATTCAACTAAAACCTGTTCAAAACCAACTAAAACCTGTTTAAATCCAACTAAAACCTGTTTAAATCCAACTAAAACCTGTTCAGATCCAACTAAAACCTGTTTAAATCCGTCTAAAATCTGTTCAGATCCATCTAAAACCTGTTCAGATCCATCTAAACCCTTTGAATTAAAAGTTTGCATTTGTGAATTCACTGCAGAACAACTTCACGTTTACTTTCACTAATGCTTTTTTAGTTTCTCGCTTCAGGCTCAGCTGTTATAATTGGATCGCTGTGACAAAAGGTTTAGCCCTGAAAAAACCTACCTCTCTCTGTTTAAACGGAGAACAGAGAAGAGAAGTGGAAACAAGGCGAGTTTATTCTGCTGAGCCAACTTCCTCCCGAAATAGAAACCCGTCTGTTTTTCTCTGCGGGCCTTTTTCTTTTTTCCACCTGAGTAATTAAGATAACAGGCGCTTTGTGGAAGTTGCAGGAAAACTTAAATTCAGCGCAAACTACGAGACAATAAGGAACGAGGCACAGCTGATTAAAATGAAAAGATGAGGCAGCAGAAATGACGACAGCAATGTGGAGAAAATATGACTTTGACACGGTTCATTAACTCGAGAAAATTCACTTGGGACAGAGTTTAGCCCAGAGTAAGGTTTTGTTTTAGGATTAATGAACTGAGAATTATCCAAGGCTACACCATCCAACTGGAACCTGTTTAAATCAAACTAAAACCTGTTTAAATCAAACTAAAACCTGTTTAGATCAAACTAAAACCTGTTTAATTCCAACTAAAACCTGTTTAATTCCAACTAAAACCTGTTTAGATCAAACTAAAACATGTTTAAATCAAACTAAAACCTGTTTAAATCAAACTAAAACATGTTTAAATCAAACTAAAACCTGTTTAGATCAAACTAAAACATGTTTAAATCAAACTAAAACCTGTTTAAATCAAACTAAAACCTGTTTAGATCAAACTAAAACATGTTTAATTCCAACTAAAACATGTTTAATTCCAACTAAAACATGTTTAATTCCAACTAAAACCTGTTTAATTCCAACTAAAACCTGTTTAATTCCAACTGGAACCTGTTTAAATCAAACTAAAACCTGTTGAGATCAAACTAAAACATGTTTAGATCAAACTAAAACCTGTTTAATTCCAACTAAAACCTGTTTAGATCAAACTAAAACATGTTTAATTCCAACTAAAACCTGTTTAATTCCAACTAAAACCTGTTTAATTCCAACTGGAACCTGTTTAGATCAAACTAAAACCTGTTTAGATCAAACTAAAACCTGTTTAGATCAAACTAAAAACTGTTTAGATCAAACTAAAAACTGTTTAAATCAAACTAAAACATGTTTAATTCCAACTAAAACATGTTTAATTCCAACTAAAACATGTTTAATTCCAACTAAAACCTGTTTAATTACAACTGGAACCTGTTTAGATCAAACTAAAAACTGTTTAGATCAAACTAAAAACTGTTTAAATCAAACTAAAACCTGTTTAATTCCAACTAAAACCTGTTTAATTCCAACTAAAACCTGTTTAATTCCAACTAAAACCTGTTTAATTCCAACTAAAACTTGTTTTAATCCAATTAAAACTTGTTCAAACCTGTCCAGTTTAATTTAAAACCTCTGTATTTCACTGTGTTCTTTGTAACAAGTCCAGACTAAACCTCCAACAGCAGTTTGTGAAAGTCCATGTGTGTGTGTGCAGGTGGCAGAGCAGCTGTATGTCAAAGGAGGACACATTAAAGACGCCATCGACATGTTCACAGCTGTCGGACGCTGGGAGGACGCTCACAAGGTCAGTACGGACACAACGCTAACATAACACCAGTACATTATCCCATAGCTTTTATAATCTGATTAAATTTACAGTTGGCGGTGAAGTGCATGACGGAGGAGGAGGTGATGGTGCTGTACGTCAACAGAGCTCAGGAGCTGGAGAAGGACGGCAAGTTTAAAGAGGCCGAAAGGTAAGTCACAAAGCTTTTAATTATTACTCCTCGGATAATATTCTGTTGAAAACGATGTGTTATGTTTTCCCAGATTGTTCGCCACAGTGAACCAGCCGGACCTGGCCATCACGATGTACAAGAAGAACCGAATGTTCGGCGTTATTCGATTAGTGGCCAAACATCACCCGGACCTGCTCAGTGAGACGCACCTGCACCTCGCAAAGGTACAACTCCCTCTGGAGCCGTTCACTCGACTCTAATGTCAGGCGGTTAAACAAAACAGAGGCAGTCGTTTTTTTTATTAGAAACAATAAAACAACATTTACAATAACTGTCAAGAAGAAGAAAAGGCTGAAAGAAAATGACAAACATGGAGTGACAGCTGCTTTTACTGATTGTATTCCTTTAAACCATGTCCCCAGCCACAGTTTCCGACAGAACAAAAGTGAAGATAACTGTGGGAGGTAGCTCCGGTTTATTTTAGAAATGACTGTTTTACTGTTTTTTCGTAGGAGTTGGAGGCTGAGTCGCGCTTCTCAGAGGCTGAGTACCACTTTATGGAAGCTGGAGAGTGGAAGGCAGCCGTCCACATGTACAGAGGCAACAGCATGTGGGAGGAGGCTCACAGGGTTCGTTTTCTGTTTCTACTCGTCACAAAACCACAGCTCTTTAAAAAAACAACATTTAGAGTTTATTTATCGGAACGTGGGTTTGAATGTTTTCTATTGATCAATCATTTGCAAATAAAAACAAATTAACTGAAAACTTTGCAAACAGTTAATTTCAGTTTGACGTATGACGTCATCAAGCTGGTTGCCATGGAGATTCCCGCCAGTAGAAACACAGTAAAGAGTAAAGAGCTGAAACAAACACATCTCAGTCACAAACAGTTCATCAAATCTGAAAACGGTTCACAATCTTAGTGTCTGGAGACTCTGCTGAACGCGTAGACATAAGATTTATGTGGTTTTGATGAAAATTGAGCGAGAAATGGCAATAAAATAATGTGTATGGTTTCTGCTTTTGAGGCCGAATGTTTGGACGACTCTGGGATTCCTCACACTTTAGACGGACACACAGATAACGGAAGTTTTACAAACCACCCAGCTTTGAAAGTGACATATTACACTACATTTATTACATAATGTGTATGTGAGTGAGATTAGTAATAACTGAAATGATAATGTTTTGAATATGGCAGAACTACTGTGAGCCACTGTGAGTGAATCTGCCTGGCAACCATAGCAACCTCTTATAAAATAAAAGGTGGTCTGTTCTGCAGGTGGCGAAGAGTCACGGCGGGGCCAATGCTCAGAAGCAGGTGGCTTACCTCTGGGCTCGGAGTCTGGGAGGAGAGGCTGCTGTTAAACTGCTCAACAAGTTTGGTTTGCTGGAATATGCCATCGAACTGGCCTGTGAAAACCTGTTAGTGCTCACACCTTTTTATACAAATTCAACTTTATACTTCAAATTTGCTGGAAGGTATTGAAAATTTTTTTATTTCCGGCACAGGACTTTTGATTTTGCGTTTGAACTTGCTCACCTCGCATCAAAAGACAAGATCCCTCAAGTTCACTTTAAGACCGCTGTTTACCTGGAAGACGAGGTAAAATAATTGTATAAATAATAAATATATATATATATATATATATAGTATATATCTCCGTATATAAGCTGTGGCTTATTTTAAAGAAATAAAGACAGGGATAACTGTCCATCTGTTTCTTCAGGGGAAGTTCTCTGAAGCTGAAGGAGAGTTCATCAAAGGAGGAAAACCGAAGGAAGCTGTTCTCATGTAAGTTCTGTTTAACCAGGTCTAAACCAGGTCTAAACCAGGTCTAAACCAGGTCTAAACCAGGTCTAAACATGGTCTAAACCAGGTCTAAACCAGGTCTAAACCAGGTCTAAACCAGGTCTAAACCAGGACCTTTTTACAGGTACATCCACAACAAAGACTGGGCCAGTGCTCAGCGAGTGGCAGAGGCCCATGACCCTGACAGTGTGGTGGAGGTTCTGATCGGACAGGCCTCCTTCTGCTTCGAACAGAGAGACTTCCAAAAAGCTGAGGCCTTTCTGCTTCGAGCCCAGAGACCGGACCTCACCGTCAAATACTACAAGGTAAAGTACGCACCAACAAACACCTAATGAAAAAGACCCTGAAAGTCCCAGGAGGTTAGTGTCCAGCTGAGGGCGCTGTGTCTGTGGGACACACATGATTCTACTGACCTCAGGAACCATCAACATGAGACACAGAAGATATATGTTTGAGGCTAAAAGTTATGCAGTGCTACTTTTATTTATTTTTAAAAGCTATAAGTTTTTAACTCGGGTCATATAAAGTCACAGTCGTCACACTTTGCTCTTGTATTTAACTTTCCTGTATTTCTGTGTTTTACAGGACGCAGAAATGTGGAGCGACGCCATAAGGATCTGTAAAGAGTACCTCCCGAACAAACTGTCAAAGCTCCAGGAGGAATACGAGCAGGAGACGGCCAAGAAGGGAAACAAGTGAGAGGTTTTTAAATGCATTCTTTTCACTCTTTAACCAGTTTTAAAGAAATGACTGGATTTAAATTGGTTTTAGGGGTTTTTACTCAGACTTTGTTCAGATTTAAGTGGACTTAATCTGGTTTCAAGGGGTTTAATTGGGACCTTAACTGGTTAAAAACAGACTTTAATGAACTGTAAGATTTAAACTTAACCATCATGTGTTTGGATTTAAAAATATATAAACTTGGACCTGAACTGGTTTAAAAACAGACTTGTATGAATTATAAAAACCTAATCATAATTGATCATAAGTTACAGTCTACATTTTCTCCACTTTTCCTCTACGTGGTATTTTCATTTCTTTCTTCTCGTCCTGAGGGGAGCCCACAGTAGCCTCTCGTCCACAGCCCACCAGCCGCACTTTGAGGCTTTATTAAACCCTCGGCTTGGGCTTTAGCTCCAGATTGAAACTCAAGCTCATTAGCAGCAAACATCGCTCTGCTCCCTTTCGCTTTTCTAAGTTTATAATGACGAGAGGGAAACTTCAAACGTTACCAACGGAAACCAAGGAGAAACACTGAATCACTCAGGGATAGTTTATCTCGGGCTTCTGCAGATGGAAATCACAAAAGACTTTGTTCCTCTCCTAGTCCTTGTCCTTCTTGGTTTAGTCCTAAATTTGGTCTTTGTTTAGTCCTTGTTTAACCCTAAATTTCGGGATCTGTTTGTGTGTTTCAGCGGAGCGGAGGGTCTTCTGGAACAGGCTCGAGAGTGGGAGCAGTCCGGGGAATACTCCAGAGCCGTGGAGTGTTATCTGAAGGTCAAGGACGACTCCAACACGGCGCTGATGGAGAAATGTTGGATGAAGGTGTCTATAAATCAGCTGACAAATTCTTATTGTCCTGCCTTTTGGAGGCTGTCATTACCATAAACACATTAGTAAGTCACCCAATTAAATGAGTCGTGACAGAACTTAAAGCTGGACTTTTTATTGGACAACGCCAAAGAGGAAGAAAGAGTTATGGTTTTAAAGCTCGTGTCTGTCGTCAGTATTTCTCCTGGTTTCAGAGGAGGGACTGAAAACCCCTCCATTCTCAGTCTTAAACAGGAACAGGACAGAGTCTTAAACAGGAACAGGACAGAGTCTTAAACAGGAACAGGACAGAGACTTAAACAGGAGCAGGACAGAGTCTTAAACAGGAGCAGGACAGAGACTTAAACAGGAGCAGGACAGAGTCTTAAACAGGAGCAGGACAGAGTCTTAAACAGGAGCAGGACAGAGTCATAAACAGGAACAGGACAGAGTCTTAAACAGGAACAGGACAGAGTCTTAAACAGGAGCAGGACAGAGTCTTAAACAGGAGCAGGAGGACAGAGTCTTAAACAGGAGCAGGACAGAGTCTTAAACAGGAGCAGGACAGAGTCTTAAACAGGAGCAGGAGGACAGAGTCTTAAACAGGAGCAGGACAGAGTCTTAAACAGGAGCAGGACAGAGTCTTAAACAGGAGCAGGACAGAGTCTTAAACAGGAGCAGGACAGAGTCTTAAACAGGAGCAGGACAGAGTCTTAAACAGGAGCAGGACAGAGTCTTAAACAGGAGCAGGAGGACAGAGTCATAAACAGGAGCAGGAGGACAGAGTCATAAACAGGAGCAGGACAGAGACTTAAACAGGAGCAGGACAGAGTCTTAAACAGGAGCAGGACAGAGTCTTAAACAGGAGCAGGACAGAGACTTAAACAGGAACAGGACAGAGTCTTAAACAGGAGCAGGACAGAGACTTAAACAGGAGCAGGACAGAGACTTAAACGGGAGCAGGAGGACAGAGACTTAAACAGGAGCAGGACAGAGACTTAAACAGGAGCAGGACAGAGACTTAAACAGGAGCAGGACAGAGTCTTAAACAGGAGCAGGACAGAGTCTTAAACAGGAGCAGGACAGAGACTTAAACAGGAGCAGGACAGAGTCTTAAACAGGAGCAGGACAGAGACTTAAACAGGAGCAGGACAGAGACTTAAACAGGAGCAGGACAGAGTCTTAAACAGGAGCAGGACAGAGACTTAAACAGGAGCAGGACAGAGTCTTAAACAGGAGCAGGACAGAGACTTAAACAGGAGCAGGACAGAGACTTAAACGGGAGCAGGAGGACAGAGACTTAAACAGGAGCAGGACAGAGTCTTAAACAGGAGCAGGACAGAGTCTTAAACAGGAGCAGGACAGAGACTTAAACAGGAGCAGGACAGAGACTTAAACAGGAGCAGGACAGAGTCTTAAACAGGAGCAGGACAGAGTCTTAAACAGGAGCAGGACAGAGACTTAAACAGGAGCAGGACAGAGACATAAACAGGAGCAGGACAGAGACTTAAACAGGAGCAGGACAGAGTCTTAAACAGGAGCAGGACAGAGTCTTAAACAGGAGCAGGACAGAGTCTTAAACAGGAGCAGGACAGAGTCTTAAACAGGAGCAGGACAGAGTCTTAAACAGGAGCAGGACAGAGTCTTAAACAGGAGCAGGACAGAGTCTTAAACAGGAGCAGGACAGAGTCATAAACAGGAGCAGGAGGACAGAGTCTTAAACAGGAGCAGGACAGAGTCTTAAACAGGAGCAGGACAGAGTCATAAACAGGAGCAGGACAGAGTCTTAAACAGGAGCAGGACAGAGTCTTAAACAGGAGCAGGACAGAGTCTTAAACAGGAGCAGGACAGAGTCATAAACAGGAGCAGGAGGACAGAGTCTTAAACAGGAGCAGGACAGAGTCTTAAACAGGAGCAGGACAGAGTCTTAAACAGGAGCAGGACAGAGTCATAAACAGGAGCAGGAGGACAGAGTCTTAAACAGGAGCAGGACAGAGTCTTAAACAGGAGCAGGACAGAGTCTTAAACAGGAGCAGGACAGAGTCTTAAACAGGAGCAGGACAGAGTCATAAACAGGAGCAGGAGGACAGAGTCTTAAACAGGAGCAGGACAGAGTCTTAAACAGGAGCAGGACAGAGACTTAAACAGGAGCAGGACAGAGTCTTAAACAGGAGCAGGACAGAGTCTTAAACAGGAGCAGGACAGAGTCTTAAACAGGAGCAGGAGGACAGAGTCTTAAACAGGAGCAGGACAGAGACTTAAACAGGAGCAGGACAGAGTCTTAAACAGGAGCAGGACAGAGACTTAAACAGGAGCAGGACAGAGTCTTAAACAGGAGCAGGAGGACAGAGTCTTAAACAGGAGCAGGACAGAGACTTAAACAGGAGCAGGACAGAGTCATAAACAGGAGCAGGACAGAGTCTTAAACAGGAGCAGGACAGAGTCTTAAACAGGAGCAGGACAGAGTCTTAAACAGGAGCAGGACAGAGACTTAAACAGGAGCAGGACAGAGTCTTAAACAGGAGCAGGAGGACAGAGTCTTAAACAGGAGCAGGACAGAGACTTAAACAGGAGCAGGACAGAGTCATAAACAGGAGCAGGACAGAGTCTTAAACAGGAGCAGGAGGACAGAGTCATAAACAGGAGCAGGAGGACAGAGTCTTAAACAGGAGCAGGACAGAGACTTAAACAGGAGCAGGACAGAGTCATAAACAGGAGCAGGACAGAGTCATAAACAGGAGCAGGAGGACAGAGTCATAAACAGGAGCAGGAGGACAGAGTCTTAAACAGGAGCAGGACAGAGACTTAAACAGGAGCAGGACAGAGACTTAAACAGGAGCAGGACAGAGTCTTAAACAGGAGCAGGACAGAGTCTTAAACGGGAGCAGGAGGACAGAGTCTTAAACAGGAGCAGGAGGACAGAGTCTTAAACAGGAGCAGGACAGAGTCTTAAACAGGAGCAGGACAGAGTCTTAAACAGGAGCAGGACAGAGTCTTAAACAGGAGCAGGACAGAGTCTTAAACAGGAGCAGGACAGAGTCTTAAACAGGAGCAGGACAGAGTCTTAAACAGGAGCAGGACAGAGTCATAAACAGGAGCAGGACAGAGTCTTAAACAGGAGCAGGACAGAGTCTTAAACAGGAGCAGGACAGAGTCTTAAACAGGAGCAGGACAGAGTCATAAACAGGAGCAGGACAGAGTCTTAAACAGGAGCAGGACAGAGTCTTAAACAGGAGCAGGACAGAGACTTAAACAGGAGCAGGACAGAGTCTTAAACAGGAGCAGGACAGAGTCATAAACAGGAGCAGGACAGAGTCTTAAACAGGAGCAGGACAGAGTCTTAAACAGGAGCAGGAGGACAGAGTCATAAACAGGAGCAGGAGGACAGAGTCTTAAACAGGAGCAGGACAGAGACTTAAACAGGAGCAGGAGGACAGAGTCATAAACAGGAGCAGGACAGAGACTTAAACAGGAGCAGGAGGACAGAGTCATAAACAGGAGCAGGAGGACAGAGTCTTAAACAGGAGCAGGACAGAGACTTAAACAGGAGCAGGACAGAGACTTAAACAGGAGCAGGACAGAGACTTAAACAGGAGCAGGACAGAGTCTTAAACAGGAGCAGGACAGAGTCTTAAACAGGAGCAGGACAGAGTCTTAAACAGGAACAGGACAGAGACTTAAACAGGAGCAGGACAGAGTCTTAAACAGGAGCAGGACAGAGACTTAAACAGGAGCAGGACAGAGTCTTAAACAGGAGCAGGACAGAGACTTAAACAGGAGCAGGACAGAGACTTAAACAGGAGCAGGACAGAGTCTTAAACAGGAGCAGGACAGAGTCTTAAACAGGAGCAGGACAGAGTCTTAAACAGGAGCAGGACAGAGACTTAAACAGGAGCAGGACAGAGTCTTAAACAGGAGCAGGACAGAGTCTTAAACAGGAGCAGGACAGAGTCTTAAACAGGAGCAGGACAGAGACTTAAACAGGAGCAGGACAGAGTCTTAAACAGGTGCAGGACAGAGACATGACAGAGTGAGGCACATGCTGCAGGAAACACTCCGGTCTCATGGAAGGGTTAGTGTTTGGAGAAGGAGGCACGTTCGAGAATAAGACAATAGGACATTCCATTAAAGCCCCCTCATGAGCCTTTATATTCTCACTGTACTCCCTCGAATGAAATCTCTACAATCGGACTTTGTGGCAAAAGGACGAATGTGATGTGTCCATTTTGTTAAAAACACAAGCACTTTGGTTTTATCACCACATAATAAAAAATCTGCTGTATTTGTGGAGCCTTCTTTAGTTTAAATGTTATTAAACCTTTTTATATTTAAAGTTATACTGATTATTGTTTTGTGAATGTATGCCATGCCTCTTTGTGCCTCTAAACTTTTCAAAAACTCTGGTATTTCTGTTCTTTCAGGCGGCAGAGTTGACCATAAAGTTCCTGAACAGAGAGCGAGCCCTGGAGGTGGTGAAGGTGGTGGGACCTCGGCTCACAAAGCTGCGCCAGTTCAAAGCCGTGAGTTATAACGCACCGCTGTCGATAGCACATGCCTCTTTTTCAGGATGTTTTCAACGGTTTCTGTCTGGTTTGGTTTAAGGCCGCGGAGCTCTACCTGAACGTGGACCTGATCAAAGAGGCCATCGACGTTTTCATCGAAGGCGAAGAGTGGAACAAAGCCAAGAGAGTGGCCAAGGAGCTGGAGCCGAGGTTTTCACCAAATCTAACCCAAAACATCTAAACATAGAGTCTTTCTTTTATTGAATCCCACAAAACATTTCTCCTACTTTTCAGAGCAGTTCGAATCATTAAGCATTCTACTGTTGTTTTGTTTTTTTTTAAGATTTGAGGACTACGTCGACCAGAAATACAAGGAGCACCTTAAGAACCAGGGAAGAGTGGACTCTGTGAGTAACAGTTAAATAGAAGAGTGTGTCCTGGTGTTTTTGCTGCTCTCTTTAGTCCTGCTCAAGCCCTGGTTTGGTCCTAAACAGTTTAGCTTTCACTTTCGAAGCAACAATCCAGTTTCAGATACCTGCCTTTAAATTTACAGACACTAACATGTTTAAAATCTAAACTTTTAAAAAGTCTTCTCCGTTAGATTTGGACCTTTAAATGTTGAGCCTTGCCTTTTATAGTTTAAAATCTTTTTTAAAGTTGAATATTAAAGTGTTTTTTTTTCTTCAATCATTGATAAAAATGATCATCTTGTAATTTAAATTCTTTATAGTTTATATTTAATATGTATAATATGCAGGTACATAATACCTTCTCTATATAGGAGAATATTTAGTATGAGTGTTGTTAAAGTGCAGCTGAGTGTTGGTTCTTTACCCGGTGTGTTCAGTTGGTGGATGAGTGTTGTGAAAGTGCAGCTGAGTGTTGGTTCTTTCTCCCGGTGTGTTCAGTTGGTGGATGAGTGTTGTTAAAGTGCAGCTGAGTGTTGGTTCTTCTCCCGGTGTGTTCAGTTGGTGGATGAGTGTTGGTTCTTTATCCGGTGTGTTCAGTTGGTGGATGATTGTTGTTAAAGTGCAGCTGAGTGTTGGTTCTTTATCCGGTGTGTTCAGTTGGTGGATGAGTGTTGTTAAAGTGCAGCTGAGTGTTGGTTCTTTCTCCCGGTGTGTTCAGTTGGTGGATGAGTGTTGTTAAAGTGCAGCTGAGTGTTGGTTCTTTCTCCCGGTGTGTTCAGTTGGTGGATGAGTGTTGGTTCTTTCTCCCGGTGTGTTCAGTTGGTGGGCGTGGACGTGATGGCGGCGCTGGACATGTACGCAGAGAGAGGCCAGTGGGAGAAGTGTCTGGAGACGGCCTCTAAACAGGTGCTTATTTATCCAACATGACCTCTTCTGACCTAAAATAACATCTTTACTAGTTTATTTTATCATAATAATTTACATTTACATTTACATTTAGTCATTTAGCAGACGCTTTTATCCAAAGCGACTTACATTCACCAGTGTTACATTTACGGTTGACGCTTTTCATTTAAAGCGACTTACATTAAGGTTCCATTCACCAGTGTCACAGCTGGAACACCACTGGAGGCAAGGTGGGTTAAGTGTCTTGCCCAAGGACACAACGACAGTATGAAGTGTGGAGAAAGCGGGATTCGAACCGCCTACCTCCCGGTTGAAGGACAACCGCTCTACCACTGAGCCAAAGTAATATACCAAAAGCCATTTGTCATTTTGGAATACAACTAAATTACAGGTGTCTAAATAAAACACATAAACACGGGCGGCAGTAGCTCAGTGGTAGAGCGGCCGTCCTTCAACCGGAAGGTAGTAGGTTCGATTCGCTTCTACAGTTCATACTGTTGTTGTGTCCTTGGGCAAGACACTTAACCCACCTTGCCTTGTATGAATGTGTAAGAATGTTGATGGTGTTGGTCGGAGAGGCCGTAGGCACGGAATGGCTGCCACGTCTCTGTCAGTCTGCCCCAGGGCAGCTGTGGCTACAGTCACACACCACCACCAGTGTGTGACTGTGGAGTGAATGAATAATTGATATGTAAAGCGTCCTTGAGTTCTGGAAAGGCGCTATATAAATAAAACTATAAATATATATTAAGCCACATTAACGTGTTTGTAAAATATACAATAATACTCTGTGTATCTGGGCTGTTTATAAACTGAAACCTGAACAAACCTTTTAATGCACTGTTTTATTAATTTTTTCAGAATTTCCAGATCCTTCACAAATACGTGGCTCTGTATGCGACTCACCTGATCAAAGAGCAGGAGCCTGTGAGAGCCCTGCAGCTGTACGTCCAACACGGAGCTCCTCCAAACCCTCAGGTGACACCTTTTACTCTGAACAGACTTTTATCCTTCTCTTAAAACAATCTCAAACCACAAACTTCCCTCTGCCGTCTTTAGTGTGTGAGAACGTTAGGGTCGATACTCATTATGACACATTTCTTATTTCCCTTGTTTCTCCTCAGAACTTTAACATCTACAAGCGTCTGTTTGTGGACCTCATAAACCTCCCCGACACCGACAGCGCAGACTCGTATCGACTGTGGGCCGACCTCAGAGACTTCCTCCTGCAGCTGGTACAAACAGCACCAAAATCTTTATCTAAATCCTTCAAAGTCAATCTGTTTGGTGAAAAGATGCTGTTTGTGCTGGATGTGCTCTTAGTGTGAAAACTTCTCAAAGTCGACCGAGGCCAACTCTCCGGCGCACGATGACTTCGAGCAGATGCTGTTGATCGCTCACTACTGCGCCACGAGGTCTGCCGCTAAAGGAGTGGAGCAGCTGGTACGAACACGACCATCCAGAGGAGGGCGCTGTGGCAGAGTGGTTAGCACTCCTGCCTCACAGCAAGAAGGTCCTGGGTTCGATTCCCTGAGAAAGCCCAGAGTCTAAACCTGAACTAAACCTGAGGAGAAACACAAACTGGTCTAGAGAACATTTTTTTGACCAGTAACTCACTTTGTTTGTTTTATTCTTATATCTGACCCTCTTTTCTTCTGTTTTCAATACTATCCTTTTTTTTTATGTAGGGTTGCTATGGTTGCTAGGGAGATTAACTCTAGTTCTGCCACATTCTAAACTTCACCATGTCAGGTCTTTCCACTGCTGCTTCTTTCACTCAGATACATAAACTCTGTATTAAAACAGGAACATTTGTCCTGTTTCAGAAAACACCTTTTTCAAAGCTGTGTGATTTGTAAAACTTGAGTTGTGATCTCTGAAGTGTCGGGAGTTCCATCCCAGTTTCCCAGTTTCAGCAGAGTCTCCAGACACTATTGTTGTACACGGTTAGGTTTGACAGATTGTTTGTGAGTGAGATGTGTTTGTACAAAGCACTGAAGACCAAGAGTGTGTTGTGTTCATTTCTTCTTTGTTTTTCTGTTTTCAGGCCAGCGTCGCCTCTAAACTGTCTGTGTCTTTGCTGCGTCACACGGAGATCGTTCCCGCCGACAAAGCTTTCTACGAAGCTGGAACAGGCTGCAGGGTCAGTCTTTATCCTCCTGAATTTCTGATTTATCTGCAAACAAACGTTTTTTATGATCAGTACATTGGACTTACTGCCAAAGAATAATTACCCTTGACTCTATTTGTATTAAACTTTTTAACATTTAAAAGTAGTATTGCATTTTATTTTGGTTTTATTCTGAATTAAACGCACTTCCGTCTCTTCAGGCTGTGGGCTGGGAAAACATGGCCTTCATCTTCCTCAACCACTTCCTGGATCTGTGTGACGTAAGCAAACCCTTCTGACTAAAGAAACAATATTATTTTGTATATTCACAATAACCTTATTATATCTTTGACCTAAAACCTATGAATATGGGACTTTTTACAAATTCAGACAAATCTTTCTCAAACAGTCCATTTCCTTTTTATAATTCTAAAGGCATAAGCTGATCTAGGTCACGTTTCTTGTTTTCACATCCAGGCCGTAGAAGAAGGGACTCTGGATGCTCTCGATCACTCGGACTTCATCGACACCGACATTCCCTTCGAAGTCCCGGTTCCCACTAAACTTTTTGTTTCAGTAAGTTTTTACCGACTATTTTAATTCTGTTCGCTCTAAAGTTCTAGAGCTGTAATATACCATGAGTGTTGTATTAAGTCTCGTGTTCATGTTGTGTGCAGGACGCTCAGAGGGAGCAGGTCAGAGACTGGGTCCTGATGGTCTCCATGGATCAGCGTCTGGAGCAGGTCTTACCTCGAGACGAGGAACACGTCACGAGGCCTCGCTGGTCGCCGCGGGACAGGCCTCCGCTCCGTGCCCTGTGTCCTCACCGGTAACACCCCCACAACATCTCTCTTTGACAAATGAAGCAGACCTGGGTTCAGCCCTCTCTTTCTCAGAGACTGCCCCCCCGACAGACTGCATTAACGCTCATTGAACATCTGCAGCACTTTATTGTTTACATTAAAAAACCTGAGCGTTCTTAGAAAATCCAGCCGGCTTTGTCTTTTCTCTAAAGTGCACCTGTGTTTATGGACCAGTCCAGCTGTTGTCCAGATGCTGCAGGAGCCTGTTGTGATTTAAAACATGTCTGGATTAACTCTATATTAATAATAAGGCCCTGCTCCATTTCTCCAGTTCATCTGTGAAAGGAGCCTAAAACTAAAGAACTCTTCTACATTGCCTCCACTCTCTGCTGCTGCATCTGAGGAACTTCTTTTTAAATAAATGACCTTGTAATCGTGCTAAAACCTCAAAGCCCTGCCTAGTATTAGAAAGTCTGTTCAGTGAGGGGCTACAGCACATCCTCAGAAAACTCCTGAATGTTACTTAAACAGTTTGGTGCCCCTTCCACAGCCCTCCAGCAGGATCTCTCTCATTGACTGTAAAGGACTAGCTTTATTATTGTTGTTGATTATCAGAGAAAGAGTCAAATCTGACTAAATGACCTTGTGTCTCCAGGTTACCCCGTTCTCAGGAATAAGATCGAGTTCTCATCGACGGGAAAAGGTGCGAATAAAGACGACTGGAACAAGTTTCTCATGGCCACAAAGGTTTGTCTGAGTCTCTTTTCCACTCACTGAAGCCTCATACAGCAAGACATTTTATTCCTTCATGTTCCTATAAACCACAAACTTGTACTAAAGCAGCTGATGTAAAAATAACGTATAGGCATTAAGTGGAAAAAAAAACTGGTCCCACAATTGAACCCTGTGGAACTCCCAAGTATCATTTATGCAGCATTTTTACATCATCACACATTTTATTGAGTTGTTTTATCTAAATGCTTCTTTATTTTGTTGTTTTTCTGTTTCCGCAGACGTCCCACAGTCCGGAGTGTCAGGATGTGCTGAAGTTTATTGGACAGTGGTGTGGAAACCTGCCGGCGTCTGGCTTCTCCTTCCACTGACAACATCTCAGACCTTTACTCATACTCTTTTATTTTGTACAGAAATAAAAACTCTAGTACTGTTTTTACCTCCACTGCAGCAGTACTCTGTCTCTGTCTCTGTCTCTGTCTCTGTCTCTGTCTCTGTCTCAGTCTCAGTCTCAGTCTCAGTCTCAGTCTCAGTCTCAGTCTCAGTCTCAGTCTCAGTCTCAGTCTCTGCAGCAGTACTCTGTCTCTGTCTCTGTCTCTGTCTCAGTCTCTGTCTCTGTCTCAGTCTCTGTCTCTGTCTCTGCAGCAGTACTCTGTCTCTGTCTCTGTCTCTGTCTCAGTCTCTGTCTCTGTCTCTGTCTCTGTCTCTGTCTCTGCAGCAGTACTCTGTCTCAGTCTCAGTCTCTGTCTCTGTCTCTGTCTCAGTCTCTGTCTCTGTCTCTGCAGCAGTACTCTGTCTCTGTCTCTGTCTCAGTCTCAGTCTCTGTCTCTGTCTCTGCAGCAGTACTCTGTCTCTGTCTCTGTCTCAGTCTCTGTCTCTGTCTCAGTCTCTGTCTCTGTCTCTGCAGCAGTACTCTGTCTCTGTCTCTGTCTCCACTGCATTAACCCGAGTCCTGCTGCAGCCTCTGGATTTAAAGTTAACTAAAACTAAAGGTTTCTGAACTCCAGTGGAAACAAGGCTAGACCAGGTTTTGTGATTAACAGACTTTATTAATCCTACACATTAAGGTACATTTAAAATGTGATCTTTCTCTATAAAGATCTATCTCTATTTAAATGCATATATTTATTTATTCATTAAACATACAGTTATATATTTGTCAAAAAGCTTCATAGTTTAACTTTCAAACCAGTTTCTCTGCTGTGCTTTCAGAAAGGACTGTTCTCAGGACGGAGAATCAAGCCAAAATACTTTTTTTTATAAACTAAAGGAGGATTCTTTCTTTTTTTCACACAGATTCACAAACGTGCTCTGTCTCTTTGTCTTTTTTTTTTTTTGTCGTTGTGTTTTTGCAAAGCCTTGGTGTGTTTACAGTAAAATGTATTTTGGTAAAAAATAAAAATAGTTTTGGATCATTCTAAAGGAGGAGTTGGTTTTATTCAACAGCACACGACCTGTATAAGAGGACTCCCACTGGGGCTTGAGGCTTCAGAAGGTAACCTGTCTGAAGGGTTTGTTTTGAAGATTTATCCTGGTCACTTTTGGTTTAACTAGTTTTATCAATAAAGTGTCTAAACCCTGAAATAAAAAAAAGCCCTGAAGCAAAAACGAATAAAACACAGGAACAGAGTCAGAGTTTGGAAAAGTGCTGAGGATGTGTCTTTCTTTTCCCTGTTTTTGAGAAAAACAACAGTTGTAACTGAGAACATGTGAAAAACACTGGCTTTATTTCTTCAGGGCGCTAAACCACAACGGGACGTTTGAGGTAAACTCTAAAGTCTTTGGATTTCTTAATTCTTATTAAATCATTTTTTATTTGTTTCGTTTTTGTTTCTTTTTTGTGTATTTTCATGTTTCTCAGGTAGATTTTTTTTTGCTTTAGCAATTACATTTAGCAATTTGTTTTTACGTTTCTCATTTGTTTTCACATTTTGGATTTTTTTTTTTTTTTTTTGATTTATATTTTGCGTTGCTTAGATAGTTTGAGCTTCTTTTTTGTGTGTTTCTAACTCTCAGTGAATCCTCTTCCATTAAAGATGTAACTGAAAAGAGTAAAAATATCACACAAATTATAAATGTATCTTTATTCTCATTTTATTTTTACATTGTCACATAAACCCACTCTCATACAATGCTGTGAATAACATTGTGTCCTGCTTTTTTACAAAGAACAACCTCATGAGAAGCAGGTTTTGTTTTAGTCCAGCGTCAGTGTGAGGGCTCTGTAGGGTCTATAACGTGCACAGAGCAGGGTTATGGCCTGCTTTTCCTGCAAACCTGCTTCAAGGATCGATACTGAAGCTGCTCGACTAAAAGCAAAAACACATTAAGGCCTCACTCAGACACTTCCTGTTCAGAGCTTCAACACAGACTTTATTTAATACGCCGTCGTCTCACACAGAGAGAGAGTTCCTAGAAGGCAGACGCAGAAAAAGGATGAGTCAATTGTAAGTGATATATGTGATAATTTCATAGAGAGTATGAATATATCACATTAATATCTGAGATTAATAACAGACCCAGCTGTTCCCCTCATGGACAGAGACTTCCACAGAATAACCCAGAATAACACAAAGAAAGACAAGTCCAAAAACAGCTTTACATTTTCCACTGGAGGCTCCACTTTATGTTTTTCTTTTTAAATCATTCAGCTACAACTTCATCTGCATCACCTTTATACATTTTAAACCTCTGACAGATCTGTGAAAAGAAAAACTATAGTTGACTGTTGTAAAAATGGACCAAGAGATCGTGAAGAGAAGAGAAGAGAAGTGTGGCTCCAGGTGACGTTTGAACACAGTTTACCTGGAGGCTAATCTGTGACACACATATAACAGAGACCAAATTAATTATTAGAAAAGATGGCTGCCTTGGATAATTATATGTAACTAGAATTTGTATGTGTAGGTTTTATCTAATACTTCATTTTCTGCACTTTTTTTCAGTAGCTGTTTTTGGTTTGAGACAGAGGGGGGTCTTCTGGCTCTTACTTTGTAAATAAAACCCAGTCCAGTCTCTGTCTGGACTGCATTAAACCGGAGCAGGACAGAGACAGGACAGAGTGAGGCCCTAACCTTCTGCTCTACTCATCTGTACACGCCTGGCTACAACGTCTTTATATTCACAGCTAAGTGGACATCATCTGAGACTGAGTTAAATCTGAGTTGACCCGCCCCTAGTGGCCGGTAGCGGTATTGAACCTTCCTCAAGGACTTGTTCTATACATATTTGACAACATCAGGAGACGCAGCACAAAAACCATCATAAAGGAGTCGATGTTTGGTCTCGCTCTTGGCATTCACCGCGTGCCTTAATTGTGTTGGACATTTAAATCAAGGTCCGCTGTGAACACGAACAGAGACGACCCACAATCCTCTGCACCAGCCTCTAAGCCTCACATAATACTTCATTTTCACAATCGTACAGTCAAAAGAGTAACTTTGAGTTTGACACTTGATTTTTAAAAGTATTTACAAATGTACAAACTCATATTACCATTAGCATATAGTGAAAAACTGTGTCAGTGTCATTACATAACAGCAGTAAACCCCCAAAAAAAAAAAAAAAAACAAGAATTATATTGTTACATTTCAAATAATGAGCCCCAGAAAAAAACTCACGTTTTTCCATAAAACTTCATAAATATCAATAACTATAGACGTATGCTGCGGTTCAATAAAGACAGTGAGATTTTATTTGTATAAATCTCTCAATCTTCAGTCTCAGTCAGCCTTGTGTCCCATTTATGCTCCAAGAGTGAAAACAGACAAAAAGACCCCCTGCTTCTAGTTCTGTTCACGTCACACAACCTCTGGTCTAAACCAGGACTAAACCAGGTCTAAACCAGGTCTAGACCAGGTCTAAACCAGGTCTAAACCAGGTCTAAACCTGGTTTAAACCAGGTCTTAACCAGGACTAAACCAGGTCTAAACCTGGTTTAAACCAGGTCTTAACCAGGTCTAAACCAGGTCTAAACCAGGTCTAAACCAGGACTAAACCTGGTCTAAACCAGGTCTAAACCAGGACTAAACCAGGTCTAAACCAGGTCTAAACCAGGACTAAACCTGGTCTAAACCAGGTCTTAACCAGGACTAAACCAGGTCTAAACCTGGTTTAAACCAGGTCTAGACCAGGTCTTAACCAGGTCTAAACCAGGTCTAAACCAGGTCTAAACCAGGACTAAAGCAGGACTAAAGCAGGACTAAACAGTCTCTCGCTGAGTGGACTGGATTTGAAGCAGATTTTTTTGGAGCTGGGGTTTTTACAGAACATTTGACTCCATTGGGCTGTAGCTTCAGAAACTCACAAACACCAGCTTCATTTCTGTTTCGGAGGTTTCTGAGAATCACAGATCCCTGCGTCTGAGGAAAGTAAATGTTTCCTGGTTTGTTTTAGTCCTGGTCTAGGCCTGGTCTAGTCCTGGTCTAGTTCTGGTCTAGGCCTGGTCTAGTCCTGGTCTAGTCCTGGTCTAGGCCTGGTCTAGTCCTGGTCTAGTCCTGGTCTAGTCCTGGTCTAGGCCTGGTCTAGTCCTGGTCTAGTTCTGCTCTAGTCCTGGTCTAGGCCTGGTCTAGTCCTGGTCTAGTTCTGGTCTAGGCCTGGTCTAGGCCTGGTCTAGTCCTGGTCTAGTTCTGCTCTAGTCCTGGTCTAGGCCTGGTCTAGTCCTGGTCTAGTCCTGGTCTAGTCCTGGTCTAGTCCTGCTCTAGTCCTGGTCTAGTCCTGCTCTAGTCCTGGTCTAGGCCTGGTCTAGTCCTGGTCTAGTCCTGGTCTAGTCCTGGTCTAGTCCTGGTCTAGGCCTGGTCTAGTCCTGGTCTAGTCCTGGTCTAGTTCTGGTCTAGTCCTGGTTAAACCCTGCTGTGTCTGGATCCTGGTGTGGTCTGTGAGAGCAGCACTGCGGACAATTATCCTCCTTTATCAGTGGCACGTTTCTACTGCAGCGTTTTAATCATGACACCGTCCGCCTCTGCGCTGCTCAGAGGCTCCTCGGCAGTTACTGCACCCCCTTTTTACTCAGATTACCCACAAAAAAGTCACTTTAAATACAACAAAAAAGACCTGGTGTTTTAGTGTTAGACGCTTGAATTTAAATCTACAACAGATTGACGCATTGATATTACATTAACACTGAATGACGCGCTTTTTTACGCATTTTATCACCTTTTATAAGGCTCTAATGGAAAGCCTGGCTGTGCGTAATTGTACGTGTGTGGATTCAAAGGAAGCCAGATGGATGTTGAAGCTACGCAGGAGGACGACGGAACACTGCGGCGTTTTCTGGAGCTCATTTTGCGCAAATCAAAGTCAAAAACGCGTCCAAAAACATAAACCGAGCGTCTCTGAGTTGAACTGTTCGAATGTAGATACAATACCTTATAACTGGAGATTATTACAAGAGAAAACGTTGAAAGGTTTTTGTTTGGTGGGAAATTAAGTTCCAGTGAAGACACCGAGAGTTGGAAAGGACTGTGGCCGGGAACGGTGGGCTTTTGTCGGATGATGCTGTCGGTGCAGCTCGCTGGTTTCCCTGGAGGT
Organism: Perccottus glenii; assembly: GCA_024416835.2. Classification (NCBI taxonomy): domain Eukaryota; kingdom Metazoa; phylum Chordata; class Actinopteri; order Gobiiformes; family Odontobutidae; genus Perccottus; species Perccottus glenii. The sequence continues at coordinate 2,275,764 of CM044564.2, forward strand.
CCGTGGGTGAAGGATGTGAAAGATGGAGGTGATGCTGCAGAGGTCGTACTGTCCTTGTCTTCATTTACAAATCTTTTGCTTCGTTTGGAATAGACTTAATGATGAAATAACAGTGTCCTTTTGAAGTAAATGGTGTTTAAATCCGAAAAGAATAGTCCACACGCGGAGAGAGGGATGGAGAGATGGCGGCGTGGTGCAGTGAGAAGGAGATGAAACGCAGGAGCAGAGAGGATACAGGAGGGATGCGGAGATGGAGAGAAGGGCGGGGAGGGGAGGACCAGAGCAGATTTAAACACAGCGTCCTCATTTTAATCTTCATGTGTCACTGAGGAGGACGAACCAAAACATAACAGGGACAACTCCAAATATAAGGGTCACAATCCCCTCACAGAGTTAGATTTCACTCTGATTTTCTTTCCTTTAAAGGCGCAGGCAGTAGTTATTCACATTAAACCATTGTTGCCATTGTTTAAAGGTAAATTAATGTAATAAAAAAGTGAAAATAAAAACAGCACATGCTGGCTTATGTCCCCGGGGGCCCCCTTTGCACTCGGGACCAAATATAATGCCTTTTATTGTTGGACATATTAATGAATCTCTCCACAATGATCATTTTACAAAGAAGAAGTGTCATTATGTGGCTCTAGTGTTTGCATAAGGCCCTGTAACACAGACCAACGAGGCCCCTGAGGAAATCCAGAACATATTATAGCCTAAGGATGGGTCCGGTTCTTCCAGTAACTTAAAAAATACAAGACTAAGGTCCAAATGGGCCACGGCTGGTGGTGACGAAGGACAAGCCCAGATCCTGTGGGACTATATCAAGAAAACACATTTTTATTATACTTATAAAGTGATATTAGGTCATCTCTAAAACTAGATGAACACATTACAGAATATCATGAAGTGAAATCTTTTGACAGCACCAGGTAAAATTAGACTGCTTTTATTGTAATGGGAATGTGTAAATAAATTTGTGATATTGTCTTTCTTTACTGCAAATACGTAGTATTTTGCTTATTTTGTAGGTTTGTTTGTTACAGAAATAGTAAAAGAGCAAAACATTATTAATTTTTCACAATTGAGACATATAGATAGATAACAGTCATCTTTTTGGGAATTTATTCATTTATAAAAATCATACTTTTAAGACACTATAGGTTTTAAGTATATATGACATGTTTAGTACATTTTGGTCGGTTTACAGTCGGTGTTATGAAAGAAAAAGCCGTAAAACCTGTCTCATCATTACACAACAGCAGCATTGCGTTTGGTAACTGTTACGAAGCTAATGCTAAGCTAACGGCGCTACTCCAGCTCAGCAGCGGTCCTTGAGTCACTGGCGCCGCTGAGGGTCGATGGTGTCCGCCTCCCCCAGACTCAGGCTCATCTGGCGGCACTTCATCAACACTCGAATGGGAGACATGAGCTCCAAAAGCCAGATGCCGACCCCCGAGACCGCGCTGCCGGGTCGGACCAACAGCATCATGAAAGTTTCCGGTGAGTTCATTAGCGTTAGCATGTTAGCTTCTGAAAAAAACGGTCATATAACTTCATGAGATACGTTAAATGTCTGACTGCTTTTATTGCTGTTGGCATTCTTCCAGGAAATGTACATATTTTACGTTTTTTGCCACGCTTATAACTGATTACGCTTATCTAGTAACTTATGGATTAGTAATTAGCTAATATTCATAACAGTTATTTCATTTTGCTGTCACAGAAACGACTGCGCATGCGCTGCAGTCCATTCTTTTGTAAGGTTGTTTTTCGACTGTTTTCTACTTTATCTGAGATTTTCCCCAGTATTTTATTTTGACTCTACAAAATTTACATGAAAAAGTCTAGAAAAATGTTTGTACCAGCCCTTGAGCTTTCAATTTTAATAATTAATCATTATTAGTAAAATTTAAGGTGAGAAGAAACTCACATAACACATGTACCATTAACAAAATATTCTAGAGCAAGAATGCCCAAAGTGATGTATTCACCTAGTGTCCCCGCTGGGCTTCAGCAGGCGGGCTCTTGGCACTGACCTGAGTGCCCCTCTTCACTTTAAGAGAGGCTTGGCACCACATGAATAAACCTCCTCTGGCTCCAGACAAAGACCTTTCAGATACAGACACTCACTGGATCGTATTAAAAACGAGGAGGGAGGTTGTATCTGGAAGCTCAGTGTCAGAGTTCAGTGAATAAAAGTGTGTTAACAAGACATGAGAAGGATTTTAAGAGGTTTTGTCCATTAATTGCAGGAGCAGCTGGGGATAGAAAGTCTAAGATAGAACATTTATTATTACATAAATGTTATTTAGCTTGTAACATTCTAGGGTATTTGTTCTGACAGTAATTTAAAGGGCTGTGTTGTTTACAGTGTACTATGTCACTTAAAACTCATACAAATGTGGTTATAGCAAGTTTGAATCTATGAAAAAGAGAGTTTAGGTAAATTTTAACATCCAGTATGGTTTAAACTCCGCAGCGGGGAAACTGTCAGTGTTGCTGCCACAAAACTGAGAGATTGAACTGTGATGTGAGGGAAGAGGAAGCTGTATTTGTAAGTGAGACTTTATGGCTCAAGCCTGCATCACGCTGTAATGGAGCACATAAAGTGCAGACTTAATCTCTGAAAGGGCTCTGGTCATTCATAACTGTTCAATGCAAGGCCGTCTGAATAGTGTTTCTGCAGTGTTGGATTTTACTCTCTGTATCTGAAAGAGGAATATATTTGTGTGTCTTTAAACTGGACAGAGGTTACAGACTACACCAGGTCTAAACCAGGTCTACACCAGGTCTAAACCAGGTCTAAACCAGGTCTACACCAGGTCTAAACCAGGACTAAACCAGGTCTAAACCAGGTCTACACCAGGTCTAAACCCGGTCTAAACCAGGTCTAAACCAGGTCTAAACCAGGTCTAAACCAGGACTACACCAGGACTACACCAGGTCTAAACCAGGTCTAAACCAGGTCTAAACCAGGTCTAAACCAGGACTAAACCAGGTCTAAACCAGGACTACACCAGGACTACACCAGGTCTAAACCAGGTCTAAACCAGGTCTAAACCAGGACTAAACCAGGTCTAAACCAGGACTACACCAGGTCTAAACCAGGTCTACACCAGGTCTAAACCAGGTCTAAACCAGGTCTAAACCAGGTCTAAACCAGGTCTAAACCAGGACTACACCAGGTCTAAACCAGGTCTACACCAGGTCTAAACCCGGTCTAAACCAGGTCTAAACCAGGTCTAAACCAGGTCTAAACCAGGACTACACCAGGACTACACCAGGTCTAAACCAGGTCTAAACCAGGTCTAAACCAGGTCTAAACCAGGACTAAACCAGGTCTAAACCAGGACTACACCAGGACTACACCAGGTCTAAACCAGGTCTAAACCAGGTCTAAACCAGGACTAAACCAGGTCTAAACCAGGACTACACCAGGTCTAAACCAGGTCTACACCAGGTCTAAACCAGGTCTAAACCAGGTCTAAACCAGGTCTAAACCAGGTCTAAACCAGGTCTAAACCAGGTCTAAACCAGGTCTAAACCAGGACTAAACCAGGACTACACCAGGACTACACCAGGTCTAAACCAGGTCTAAACCAGGTCTAAACCAGGACTAAACCAGGTCTAAACCAGGACTACACCAGGTCTAAACCAGGTCTAAACCAGGTCTAAACCAGGACTAAACCAGGTCTAAACCAGGTCTAAACCAGGTCTAAACCAGGACTAAACCAGGTCTAAACCAGGACTAAACCAGGTCTAAACCAGGTCTAAACCAGGTCTAAACCAGGACTAAACCAGGACTAAACCAGGTCTACACCAGGTCTAAACCAGGACTAAACCAGGTCTAAACCAGGTCTAAACCAGGTCTACACCAGGACTAAACCAGGACTAAACCAGGACTAGACCAGGACTAGACCAGGTCTAAACCAGGACTAAACCAGGACTAGACCAGGTCTAAACCAGGTCTAAACCAGGTCTAAACCAGGACTAAACCAGGACTAGACCAGGACTAGACCAGGTCTAAACCAGGACTAAACCAGGACTAGACCAGGACTAGACCAGGTCTAAACCAGGACTAAACCAGGACTAGACCAGGTCTAAACCAGGACTAAACCAGGACTAGACCAGGTCTAAACCAGGTCTAAACCAGGACTAAACCAGGACTACACCAGGTCTAAACCAGGTCTACACCAGGTCTACACCAGGTCTAAACCAGGTCTAAACCAGGTCTACACCAGGACTAAACCAGGTCTAAACCAGGTCTAAACCAGGTCTAAACCTGGTCTAAACCAGGTCTACACCAGGTCTAAACCAGGTCTAAACCAGGACTAAACCAGGTCTAAACCAGGTCTACACCAGGACTAAACCAGGTCTAAACCAGGTCTAAACCAGGACTAAACCAGGTCTAAACCAGGACTAAACCAGGTCTAAACCAGGTCTAAACCAGGTCTAAACCAGGTCTAAACCAGGACTAAACAGGTCTAAACCTGGTCTAAACCAGGTCTAAACCAGGTCTAAACCAGGTCTAAACCAGGTCTAAACCAGGACTAAACCAGGTCTAAACCTGGTCTAAACCAGGACTAAACCAGGTCTAAACCAGGTCTAAACCAGGACTAAACCAGGTCTAAACCAGGACTACACCAGGTCTAAACCAGGACTACACCAGGTCTAAACCAGGTCTACACCAGGTCTACACCAGGTCTACACCAGGACTAAACCAGGTCTAAACCAGGTCTAAACCAGGTCTAAACCAGGACTAAACCAGGTCTAAACCAGGACTAAACCAGGTCTAAACCAGGTCTAAACCAGGTCTAAACCAGGACTAAACCAGGTCTAAACCAGGACTAAACCAGGTCTAAACCAGGTCTACACCAGGTCTAAACCAGGTCTAAACCAGGTCTAAACCAGGACTAAACCAGGTCTAAACCTGGTCTAAACCTGGTCTAAACCAGGTCTAAACCAGGTCTAAACCTGGTCTAAACCAGGTCTACACCAGGTCTAAACCAGGTCTAAACCAGGACTAAACCAGGTCTAAACCAGGTCTACACCAGGACTAAACCAGGTCTAAACCAGGTCTAAACCAGGACTAAACCAGGTCTAAACCAGGACTAAACCAGGTCTAAACCAGGTCTACACCAGGTCTAAACCAGGTCTAAACCAGGACTAAACCAGGTCTAAACCTGGTCTAAACCAGGTCTAAACCAGGTCTAAACCAGGTCTAAACCAGGACTAAACCAGGTCTAAACCTGGTCTAAACCAGGACTAAACCAGGTCTAAACCAGGTCTAAACCAGGACTAAACCAGGTCTAAACCAGGACTACACCAGGTCTAAACCAGGACTACACCAGGTCTAAACCAGGTCTACACCAGGTCTACACCAGGTCTACACCAGGACTAAACCAGGTCTAAACCAGGTCTAAACCAGGTCTAAACCAGGACTAAACCAGGTCTAAACCAGGACTAAACCAGGTCTAAACCAGGTCTAAACCAGGTCTAAACCAGGACTAAACCAGGTCTAAACCAGGACTAAACCAGGTCTAAACCAGGTCTACACCAGGTCTAAACCAGGTCTAAACCAGGTCTAAACCAGGACTAAACCAGGTCTAAACCTGGTCTAAACCTGGTCTAAACCAGGTCTAAACCAGGTCTAAACCAGGTCTAAACCAGGACTAAACCAAGTCTAAACCAGGACTAAACCAGGTCTAAACCAGGACTACACCAGGTCTAAACCAGGTCTAAACCAGGACTAAACCAGGTCTAAACCAGGACTACACCAGGTCTAAACCAGGTCTAAACCAGGTCTAAACCAGGTCTAAACCAGGTCTAAACCAGGACTAAACCAGGTCTAAACCAGGACTAAACCAGGTCTAAACCAGGTCTACACCAGGTCTAAACCAGGTCTAAACCAGGTCTACACCAGGTCTAAACCAGGTCTAAACCAGGTCTAAACCAGGTCTAAACCAGGTCTAAACCAGGTCTACACCAGGTCTACACCAGGACTAAACCAGGTCTAAACCAGGTCTAAACCAGGTCTAAACCAGGACTAAACCAGGTCTAAACCAGGACTAAACCAGGTCTAAACCAGGTCTAAACCAGGTCTAAACCAGGACTAAACCAGGTCTAAACCAGGACTAAACCAGGTCTAAACCAGGTCTACACCAGGTCTAAACCAGGTCTAAACCAGGTCTAAACCAGGACTAAACCAGGTCTAAACCTGGTCTAAACCTGGTCTAAACCAGGTCTAAACCAGGTCTAAACCAGGTCTAAACCAGGTCTAAACCAGGACTAAACCAGGTCTAAACCAGGACTAAACCAGGTCTAAACCAGGTCTACACCAGGTCTAAACCAGGTCTACACCAGGTCTAAACCAGGTCTAAACCAGGTCTACACCAGGTCTAAACCAGGTCTAAACCAGGTCTAAACCAGGTCTAAACCAGGTCTACACCAGGACTAAACCAGGTCTAAACCAGGTCTAAACCAGGTCTAAACCAGGACTAAACCAGGTCTAAACCAGGACTAAACCAGGTCTAAACCAGGTCTACACCAGGTCTAAACCAGGTCTAAACCAGGTCTAAACCAGGACTAAACCAGGTCTAAACCTGGTCTAAACCAGGTCTAAACCAGGACTAGACCAGGTCTAAACCAGGACTAAACCAGGACTAGACCAGGACTAGACCAGGACTAGACCAGGTCTAAACCAGGTCTAAACCAGGACTAAACCAGGTCTAAACCAGGTCTAAACCAGGTCTAGACCAGGACTAGACCAGGTCTAAACCAGGACTAGACCAGGACTAGACCAGGACTAGACCAGGTCTAAACCAGGTCTAAACCAGGACTAAACCAGGACTAGACCAGGACTAGACCAGGTCTAAACCAGGTCTAAACCAGGTCTAAACCAGGTCTAGACCAGGACTAGACCAGGTCTAAACCAGGACTAGACCAGGTCTAAACCAGGTCTACACCAGGTCTAAACCAGGTCTAAACCAGGTCTACACCAGGTCTAAACCAGGTCTAAACCAGGTCTAAACCAGGTCTAAACCAGGTCTACACCAGGACTAAACCAGGTCTAAACCAGGTCTAAACCAGGTCTAAACCAGGACTAAACCAGGTCTAAACCAGGACTAAACCAGGTCTAAACCAGGTCTACACCAGGTCTAAACCAGGTCTAAACCAGGTCTAAACCAGGACTAAACCAGGTCTAAACCTGGTCTAAACCAGGTCTAAACCAGGACTAGACCAGGTCTAAACCAGGACTAAACCAGGACTAGACCAGGACTAGACCAGGACTAGACCAGGTCTAAACCAGGTCTAAACCAGGACTAAACCAGGTCTAAACCAGGTCTAAACCAGGTCTAGACCAGGACTAGACCAGGTCTAAACCAGGACTAGACCAGGACTAGACCAGGACTAGACCAGGTCTAAACCAGGTCTAAACCAGGACTAAACCAGGACTAGACCAGGACTAGACCAGGACTAGACCAGGTCTAAACCAGGTCTAAACCAGGACTAAACCAGGACTAGACCAGGACTAGACCAGGACTAGACCAGGTCTAAACCAGGTCTAAACCAGGACTAAACCAGGACTAGACCAGGACTAGACCAGGTCTAAACCAGGTCTAAACCAGGTCTAAACCAGGTCTAAACCAGGTCTAAACCAGGTCTAAACCAGGTCTAGACCAGGTCTACACCAGGACTAGACCAGGTGAGTCTCAGCTGTAGTACAGCTCCTGTTCCTGCTCTGCTCCAGTGGAGACTCAGTTATATTTATTAAATATGAGGAGCATCGATTTTTTTGACCAAAGATAAAAGGAAACAAAAAATCATATTTTAATCCGTCTTAAACGTTCAACAGATGCTAATATTTGATGTAAAAGAGTCTGTGTAGGCAGCAGCAGGAGAGTGTTTTAGAAATGGAAGTAGACTTTATAATGACTAAATCCAGGTCAGACCTGTGGTCCTGTAAGTGCAGACAGTCTTCATTATGTTCATTCAATGTCTCTTGTGTTTTCTGTTGCAGCCAAACATGACGTGAACGGCAACAGGACTCTCCCACCTTTCCCAGACGGGACCGAGTCGGCCATTTTTGGTGAGTCTCAACAATCGAGAACACAGAATCAAAAATAAAACGCAGTCCAACCAAATACAATCAGTCCCTTCTTTAAGGTTGCTGTGTTTTGTGACAGGGATGGGCTGTTTCTGGGGAGCTGAGCGGAAGTTCTGGAAACAGACAGGAGTGTATTCGACTCAGGTGGGCTACGCAGGAGGCTACACCCCTAACCCCACCTACAGCGAAGTGTGCTCAGGTAACATCCTCATCACATTGTGGTTTCCCCGATGACACAGATAATATTTAAGGATGCTGCACTAAATACAAATCTCACTGGATCACATTAACTCAAACTCTTTTGTGTTTTTGTTTTTTCAGGTAAAACTGGTCACGCTGAAGTGGTACGAGTCGTCTTTTATCCAAACAAGATCAACTTCGGCGGGCTCCTCAAAGTCTTTTGGGAGAGCCACGACCCCACTCAAGGTACAGCTGTTCAACACGAGACGGTTCACACTTATTTCAAACTCACTAAATGTTTTCATATTCATTCATCGCCTTGTAACTCGGGCTCTGACCCAAAGGAGCTGAGATTTACTCAAACCACACGTCCTGTAAGAAACGCTGTCGTAGTTAGTGTAACGAATCTAAAGCTGTGGATAAACCTGATAACGTTTGTGTTTTCTCAGGGATGCGTCAGGGGAACGACTGTGGGACGCCCTATCGTTCTGTCATCTACACCTCCACTCAGCAGCAGCTCCAGGAGGCACTGGACTCCAGAGACCAGTATCAGAAGGTACCACACTGACCCACAGATTCTTTAGCTTTTCAAGAGAAGGGAGGGCCGTTTGGAACTAACACCACCTTCAACCAACGGGTGAAGGCTTTTATCCTGAACAACAACGGGACAGACTCTTCAAATTCAGATTGCAACTGTTCTCTTTCCAAGCTCACCACTTAATGTAGTTTTTCTTGCAAATGTGTTTTTGAGGCAGCAGTAGCTCAGTGGGTAGAGTGGTCGTCTTTCAACCGGAAGGTAGGCGGTTCGATTCCCACTCTCCCTGCTGTCGTTGTGTCCTTGGGCAAGACGTTTAACCCACCTTGCCTCCAGTGACTGTAACACTGGTAATTACATTAGAACAATGTAAGTCGCTTTGGATAAAAGCGTCAGCTAAATGAATAAATGTAAATGACTACAATTCCCAGCATGCCTCAGCAGATCAACCCGAACAGTTGGTCTGAGGTTTATTTTCTCCTGTATGCTCCGTAATAGTGTGCAGCCTGTTCACACTTTTACCCACCGTCTCCATGGAAACTGACCAGGAACAAGAGCCGCTTCTCTTTTTTCTGTTTCATCCAGTGCAGTCCTCAACCCTTTGTCCAATATCCAAAATCTAAAATACTTTTTTTACACTTAACCTTTATTCTAGCTTCAGCCTGACCTCGTGCTGTGCTTGTGATTTACTTTTGTAGTCCATTAACCAAACAGTGCCACGCACCACGGCCCGCTCTAAGAACTCACATATTGTTACGCAGTATTTGGTTTTTAGGTTCCTCTACAGTTTTTAAAAGTGGCCCCTGGTCCTGTCCCTGTTCAGGGGCCTCTCTGCAGAGGAGTAGGATCCGACTGGAGCAGGGCCTTTACAGACATGTTATAGTTAATATAGAGTTAATATAGAGACCGGTTTTAAACCTGACCGTGTGTTTAATCAGCCGTGACTCTCTGCATTTGCACATTTACCATTTGTTCTACAAGTTTGAACTATTTCCAAACTCTCTGGACTGAACCTGGAGCTTTCACCTGAAGAGTTGGTTCAGACCAAACAGGAAAGTCTAGGCCTTTTAATAAAGTTACTCAGTCAATATGTATCTTCTCTAGTGTCTTTGTTAGCAGCACTCGGCAGCAGAAACAAACCATCACATCCCATCCTCAATGTATCTTAAACCTGAAGTATCAGCTCGCTTTGTCAAAGCAGAACACCAAGGACATGTTTGAAATGCTTTTTAGCTCTTTGGCCTTCATCAGGGTCTTCCTCAAGGTCTGTGGGATATGTCATAGTCACATCATAGGAATAATTTCACAAGAAAACCTTTGATCTTAAATAAGCACAAAAAAATGATACACTGTAGCATTATCTAGCAGGACTTAAAAACTCTTCTTCTCACAGAAATGTGAAAAGTCCAGGTTCCCAGTGAGACCTGGATACTGCGTTCCTCTGAAAGTGTAGATCCAGACTGACTGACGTCTGAATAAAGTCACATAAAGTATATCCCAGTTTCATGAACTCCATGTGTTTTGTGAACCTGATGTTACACCTGGCTCTACCTTGAGTCCCACACATTTGCTCTGAAAGTAGATCTGTCCCGACTCCTGCTGGGTTCCTCTCGTTCGTCTCCAGATCGGCTCCATCTGTGTTCGGGGTTGGAGCAGCTGGCCCGTTACAAACACACCTCGTGCCAAACCATCTGGCTCCTAAATCTGTCCGCTGCTAACTTCACTTTTTATTACATCATCTTCTTCTCTTCATTAACGCCTCAGCTCAGCCCTGAGTCCAACAGCTTCATTATTACCTTTAGTCTGTGACCATAATGCATCACTGCTGTTGAAGGAGACAGAGTTAGTCCAGTCTTAGACCAGGTCCAGACTTAGACCAGGTTCAGACTTAGACCAGGTCCAGACTCACGGAGGTCAGTGTTTGATGGAGACAGAGTTAGTCCAGACTTAGACCAGGTCCAGACTTAGACCAGGTCCAGACTTAGACCAGGACCAGTCTTAGACCAGGTCCAGACTTAGACCAGGTCCAGACTTAGACCAGGACCAGTCTTAGACCAGGTCCAGACTTAGACCAGGTCCAGACTCACGGAGGTCAGTGTTTGAAGGAGACAGATGGATTTGAACAGGTTTTAGTTGGATTTAAACATGTTTTAGATGGATCTGAACAGGTTTTAGTTGGATTTCGGGCTTATTTGGCATGTTCAGTTTAACTTAGACAAACAATGAAAAGGTTTTAATCCAAGAAGAAAGCTCCATAATATGATAATTCCATCTAAAAGTGGAAACACAATATGTTTGCTTTGCTGGAGTTGATTCAATAATTTATCACAAGAACAAGACAAGCTTCGTTCCTAATCCACAGACTGCAGTGTTATTAACTAAACCTATTTATAAGGCCTCCTTTACTTGTCATTGAACCCTTCACCTGTTCCTCTCCGTTGTCCCCGTCTGGTTTTGTGAGCTGCTTATCGCTGGTGTTCACTTTTCTTTCCCACAGCAGTCGGTTATTTGCAAACCAAATGAGCAGAATCTCTGTCGTGCAAATGTGTGGAGCTGAATTATTCATTTCTCTAAATCTGTTAACTCGACAGGAACAACTCAAACATCCACAGACTATTATCATTATTATATATATCAGGTTTCATACCACAGCTCATGTAACTGTAGAGGATTTAAAGAGGTTTTGGTACGATCTTAACAGGTTTTAGATGGATTTGAACAGGTTTTAGTTGGATTTGAACAGGTTTTAGATGAATTTGAACAGGTTTAGATGGATTTGAACAGGTTTTAGTTGAATTTGAGCAGGTTTTAGATGGATTTGAACAGGTTTTAGTCGGATTTGAACAGGTTTAGATGGATTTGAACAGGTTTTAGATTGTTTTGAACAGGTTTTAGTTGAATTTGAGCAGGTTTTAGATGGATTTGAACAGGTTTTAGTTGGATTTGAACAGGTTTTAGTTGGATTTGAACAGATTTTAGATGGAATTTAACAGGTTTTAGTTGGATTTGAACAGGTTTAGATGGATTTGAACAGGTTTTAGTCGGATTTGAACAGGTTTAGATGGATTTGAACAGGTTTTAGATTGTTTTGAACAGGTTTTAGTTGAATTTGAGCAGGTTTTAGATGGATTTGAACAGGTTTTAGTTGGATTTGAACAGGTTTTAGTTGGATTTGAACAGATTTTAGATGGAATTTAACAGGTTTTAGTTGGATTTGAACAGGTTTTAGATGGATTTGAACAGGTTTTAGTTGGATTTGAACAGGTTTTAGTTGGATTTGAACAGGTTTTAGTTGGATTTGAACAGGTTTAATATGGATTTGAACAGGTTTTAGTTGGATTTGAACAGGTTTTAGTTGGATTTGAACAGGTTTTAGTTGGATTTGAACAGGTTTTAGTTGGATTTGAACAGGTTTTAGTTGGATTTGAACAGGTTTTTAGATGGATTTGAACAGGTTTTAGTTGGATTTGAACAGGTTTTTAGATGGATTTGAACAGGTTTTAGTTGGATTTGAACAGGTTTTTAGATGGATTTGAACAGGTTTTAGTTGGATTTGAACAGGTTTTTAGATGGATTTGAACAGGTATATAACCTATAACCTATTCTGTGTCTAGGTCCTGACGAAGGAGGGGTACGGCCCGATCACGACAGAAATCTTTGAAGGGAAGCCTTTTTATTTTGCTGAGGACTACCACCAACAGTATCTGAGCAAAAACCCAGACGGATACTGTGGCCTGAGAGGAACCGGCGTGTCCTGCCCCGTCGGAGTCAGGAGCACTAAAGACTCCAGCTGAGACGGGACCAGAGGCAGAGAGGTGCATGACGGACTGTATATTCACAAAACCACTTACTACTGCTGGAAAAGATTATAATAAAAAATAAATATTGAAATATGAATTCAAATATTGAAATAATAAATTATAATTTAAAAGACTGTGTATGAAAAATAAACATAAAGATTCTTGTTGTTTTCAACAGCATCTACTAATGAAGTCTGAAGGTTTGAGATTTTTCTTTGAGAGAAGAGAGCAATGAAGATGGTGATGGAAAATGTAAAACAAATGCAAATTTTAATAAATTAAACTTGTAGTTCATAATAGCTTTCCAGATTTCCTACAGAGAGTTTATCAGTTCAATTATATGAGTTATTGATTGGTTTACCTGATTCTTCCAGGTCTATTCACGAGACAGTCCTGCCCCCATGTGGTGCTTTGAAGCTATTACAACAAACTAACAGTACAGAGCTAACAGATTTATGAAAATACAGCAAAAATATAAGTGATTGAAATTATCCTAATATTGTATATAATATATTTCTAATGCCGATTTTTTAAAATATTTTTATTTAATCTTTTACCCATCATTTAAATTTATTTTAGTCAATGTTCTGGTGCACTATAACCACTCTGGCGACGGTAATCATAGACATATATAAAGGCTAGATGGCTTACCGGCGCTGAGAGCCAATGGGACCCGACGACGTCACACGGCGGCCATCTTAGGACAGGACCGCTCGTCCAGTTATAACATTAAAGTCTATTGTGCATGTAGTGCTGAAATAACTATATTTTGCTCAATTTTCAACCGATTTTCAAACGGCTTGGTGTGTCATAAACGTCAGGGATGCGGCTATTTAACTGCATACTTGTGAAAAATTAATAAATAAAAAATAATTTAAACATCGGCATCAGCACAAATCATAGCCACGTTAATAAGGTTTGTAATACACCAAACCGTTTGTAAATCCGTCAAGAATTCAGCAAGTTACGAGCATTTTAGTTGGCGTATGTCACTCACCTTCCGTCCACAGCAGCAGGGAGCAGCACTATGGCAGCACTGACCTAAGATGGCCGCCAAGTGACGACACAGCTGACTCCGCCTTGAGCCATCTAGCCTTTATATATGTCTATGATCTAGCCTTTATATATGTCTATGACGGTAATGCGCTCATACATCAAATTCAACCGAAGAAGAAGAAGCGCCGGAAGTACCCCACTCGGATCCAGAACTGTTTCCGGTCGGCGGCTCAGTGTGTGGATGTTGGAAGGTTGCACTTTTTACTTCATTTATCTCTATGTTACGGAAACAAAAAGTAACCAGATCTGAGCTGTTTGTTTAACACTACAGTGTCCGTGTGGGCTGCAGGTAAGTTTGAGCTGAAATAAACCGCTTAATGTGGATTATAGTAAATAGTTTACGCCGTTAGCAGGTCGACGTTTGGAGGTGTCAAATGGCTGTAAACAAAACCCCCAAAAATAGGTTAATGCAATTTTTTCTGCCTGAGCTCTTCACTCTTTACCTTGAATATGACTGCGTTGAAAATTGATTTTGTGCAACAAGTGAAGTGTGGAAAATAATTAAAGTAAACTGATAAATTGTAAATTAGCATCCTGATTAGCATTTAGCATTAACGTTATCTCACAAATTAATCTTATTCTCCTTTCAGATATGTTCTTTTCCGTGTCTTTACCAAGAATAATGTATGTAGAGCATGATCAATACAGAATAAAATTGGAATTGTCCTGTAGTTGCAGAAGTCTATTGAATAGTCAATAGTCTGCTGGTCTTTGACAGAATATTACATTTGTAAACACAACTACAACAGTAGTTGTGTTTACTGCTCGAACACGACACTTCACTGTTGAACCACACAACCACACGCAACACACACCTGCTTTGTTTAAAAGATGCTTTTATGTGTAAAAGTGCTTTACAGGAATTAAAGACAATTTACAAGATTTAGATTAACTGTGAAGGTTCTCAGTCATCCAGGACATCTTTAAAAAAGGTTTAAGTAAAAGCATCTGGACTTGCATTTACTTTTTTTATTTTCAAGATTAAGATTAAGAAACATAAGTTTTTCTAACCTTGGGCTCCAGATGTTCTCAGAGTCCGAGGAGGTTCATAAACAACTAACATGTCAGAAAGGCTATATTATTTTACTTTTCTGGATATTACAATCCATAAACTGGGATTAGGTAATTGGTGCTTTACAAAAATAAAAGACTAATCAAAAATACACAGACAAAATTTAGAATAAAAAAATAAACAAATACAGAGTTAAATAAATAACTGAAAGAGAAAGGGTGCAGATGAAACACTTTCAGTTTTCTTTTACAAACTGTAGGCGGAGCTAAACGGGGAGGTTAGGACACGAACACTGTTAAAGTTAAGGCTTGTTTCACTTCATCTGGACCTGCTTTATATTAATAATAATTATTATTTTTATATAGTGCTTTTCCACCTGCTGTAGTAGGCACTCTAAGCACTTTACACAGATTAAGCTAAAACCAGTGTTACAGAACACTCACTGGAGGCAATGTAGGTTAAGTGTCTTGCCCAAGGACACAACGACAGTATGTGGGGGAGAGCGGGATGTTATGATGTTTTGGGATATTTTGAGCGGGGATTAAACCGCCCACCCCCCTGGTCAAAGGCCGCTCTACCCACTAACCCACCATTTTTTCTTTTGTTTCTTAATATAAATCTTGTAAATTGTCTTTTATTCCTGTAAAGCACTTTGAGTTACCCAGTGTATGAATTGTGCTGTATAAATAAAATTGCCTTGCCTATTGCCTTGCCACTGAGCTACTGCCGCCCTGAGCCCTAAGATCTGAGCAGACAATTTACTTTACTGCTGCTTGTCTTGATTTGGAGTTTTCTCAGAGTAAAAAGTGTTCTGGTTCTGTAAGGATGTTGGAGTGACTCTGGAGACAGGCTCATTCTTCACACTGCCTGGCTCCAGACAGTTGAATTTTAAATAGGTTTCATTTGGATTTGAACAGGTTTTAGTTGGATTTGAGCAGGTTTTATTTGGATTTGAGCAGGTTTTATTTGGATTTGAGCAGGTTTTATTTGGATTTGAGCAGGTTTTATTTGGATTTGAGCAGGTTTCATTAGGATTTGAACAGGTTTTAGTTGGATTTGAGCCTTTGGGTGCTGCTGTAGGACCGACATGAGGCACAATAATATATCTGGTTTTAATGTTTGAGTTGTAAACATATTGAACCCTGTCTGTCCGTCCCGTCAGTCGTAACCGTGGCAGCCATGAGTAACAGCCACCCTCTGCGACCTCTGGCCTCGGTCTCGGAGATAGACCACATCCACCTCCTGTCGGAGCAGGTGGGGGCTCTGGTTCTGGGCGAGGAGTACAGCGACGTCACCTTCATCGTGGAGGGAAAGCGGTTCCCGGCTCATCGTGTCATTCTGGCTGCACGCTGCCACTATTTCAGGTAAAACACAAGCTCCATTGTTAGTTCACTTTAGTTCAATAAATGAGACTAAAACACCACATTCGAGCTGTTATCCATCTAGTCTTCAAGAAAAAACCTCCTGTAAATCTTTCCTGTTTAAATGAGTGTGTCTTCACTGTCGTCTGTGCCCAGGGCGCTGCTGTACGGCGGGATGAAGGAGTCCCACTCTCAGGCCGAGGTGAGTCTGGAGGAGACTCGAGCGGAGGCCTTCTCAATGCTGCTCCATTACCTCTACACGGGTCGGGCCACTCTCAGCGAGGCCCGAGAGGAGGTGCTGCTGGACTTTCTGGGTCTGGCTCATCGCTACGGCCTGCAGCCTTTAGAGGACTCCACTTCGGACTTCCTGCGGACCATCCTCCACACCACCAACGTGTGTCTGGTGTTCGACGTGGCCAGCCTGTACGGTCTGAGCACGCTCAGTGCGGCCTGCTGCTCCTACATGGACCGACACGGCCCTGAGGTGTTGTTGAACTCTGAGGGCTTCCTCATGCTCTCAAAGGTACAGCAGACTCACCTGTTCAAATCCATCTAAAACCTGTTCAAATCCATCTAAAACCTGTTCAAATCCATCTAAAACCTGTTCAAATCCATCTAAAACCTGTTCAAATCCAACTAAAACCTGTTCAAATCCATCTAAAACCTGTTCAAATCCATCTAAAACCTGTTCAAATCCAACTAAAACCTGTTCAAATCCAACTAAAACCTGTTCAAATCCAACTAAAACCTCTTCAGATCCAACTAAAACCTCTTCAGATCCAACTAAAACCTGGTCAAATCCAACTAAAACCTGGTCAAATCCATCTAAAACCTGGTCAAATCCATCTAAAACCAGGTCAAATCCAACTAAAACCAGGTCAGATCCAACTAAAACCAGGTCAGATCCAACTAAAACCTCATCAGGCATCACTTATACAGACCTATGTTCCTACCAGATTCCTGCGCTCTGCAAATGAACAACGTCTGGTGGTACCGTCCCAAAAAGGTACAAAATCACTCTCACGTACCTTCTCTGGATCTGTTCCACATTGGTGGAATGATGTACTGCTGCTACAAGATCAGCAGATTCTGTAGCCATCTTTAAAAAACACCTGAAAACACATCTCTTCCATCAACACCTGACTGACAAACACTGAATCCTACTTCCTTTCTATCGATTCCTTTCTATAAAAAAAAAAAAAAACTCTTACCCTTAGCTTTGTAAACTGCGCTGGGTTTAAACTGACTAGTTTTTTGTGCACTTATGCTTTTTGTACCTTGTGTTGTTAAAATTGCTTCCATTGTTATCCTCACTTGTAAGTCGCTTTGGATAAAAGAGTCTGCTAAATGACTAAATGTAAATGTAAATGTAAATGTCATCAGATCCAACTAAAACCTGGTCAAGTCCAACTAAAACCTGGTCAAGTCCAACTAAAACCAGTTCAGATCCAACTAAAACCAGTTCAGATCCAACTAAAACCAGTTCAGATCCAACTAAAACCTGGTCAGATCCAACTAAAACCTGCTCAAATCCATTTAAAACCTGGTCAAATCCAACTAAAACCTGGTCAAATCCAACTAAAACCTAGATAACCTGAAATAAGAATCAAATTAGAAACAGTGAAAATTGTCCTTTTAATTAAATGCAGCTCTCTTTGCTGAACAGTTGGAGTCCCCTGAGTTAGCGAGACCTGTTGTCCCTGATCATATGTTCTTATTTATTACAGAATAAATCCTAAAGTCCTCTCTCTCCTCAGACGGCGCTGCTGACTGTCGTGACCCGGGACTCCTTCGCCGCCACTGAGAAGGAGATCTTCCTGGCCCTGAGTCGCTGGTGTCGACATCGCGGCGAGGGTCCGGAGTCTCAGGAAGTGATGTCGTCGGTGCGGCTGCCTCTCATGACGCTGACGGAGATGCTGAACGTGGTGCGACCGTCGGGCCTCGTGAGTCCGGACGACCTCCTCGACGCCATCAAGACCAGATCAGAGAGTCGCAACATGGACCTGAACTACCGCGGCATGCTCGGTACGTCAGCGTTCATCTGGGTCGGATCAAGAGACTGTGGGGCACAGTGTCGCAGGAGGTAGAGCAGGGCGTCCAATAACTGAAAGGTTGGCGGTGCGATCCCCGCTCCCTCCTGCTCATACTGTTGTGCCAAAGCTCTATTTTCAAATCTCAGAGGCTGAAATTGTTGGTCATGTGACACGTGTTTGAGAAGCTGCTTGTGAAGACTCTTGAGCAGTGTGTTTCTGAACATGTCCTGTTTCTTAAAAACACAAGAAACATGTTTGTTAAACTGAAAATAAGTGCCTGAAACAGGACGTAACACCCGTCGGTCTGTCGGGACGGTCTGTCGGGCGATGCACAGTAAACCTGGACATGTGTGTGTTTTTGTGGCTGTAGTCCCGGAGGAGAACATCGCCACCATGAAGTACGGGGCTCAGGTGGTGAAGGGCGAGCTGAAGTCCGCTCTGTTGGACGGAGACACGCAGAACTACGACCTGGACCACGGTTTCTCCCGACACCCCATCGAGGAGGACGGCCGGGCGGGATCCAGGTCAAACTGGGACAGCCCTCCATCATCAACCACGTCCGACTGCTGCTGTGGGACAGGGACAGCCGGTAGGACACACACGAGTTTCAGGGGATTCAAAAGGCAGAACATTAAGACACATTTTTATACATCAATTGAATAAATAATGTTGGCAAAGTAAGGATTTTATTAATTATAAAACCAAAGTGCTGCTCAATAAGATCAAACGAATTCAAATAAAACACAAACCACAACAACAGTAACAGATTAAAGAAACGTTTTAGCTTCTGTAAATAAAAGACACGTCTGTCTCAGGTCGTACTCGTACTACATCGAGGTGTCGATGGATGAACTGGACTGGGTTCGAGTCGTGGACCATTCGAAGTTCCTCTGTCGCTCGTGGCAGAATCTGTTCTTCAGTCCTCGGGTTTGCAGGTAAACCTCGTGTCCACTCGGTTCTAACAGAGAAATACTTTCTCTAACTGGGCTCTGCCTCTCGACAAAATAATCAGACTGGGATTTTTTAATAAATATTGCAATAGCAATTTTATTTGAGCAGATTTATTTGTTTTTTCAAACATAAACAGTACAGTTTAGGAACGGCATGTGCACTTCCCCGTCTCAGACCTTTTTAGCCTAAAGTATGTGTTATTATCTACACCATTATGGAACAGATCCACTCTTCTTCTCTTGCTGCTACGATGTTTGGTTTCCTGTACGTTTTATTGCTCTTTATATTTTAGATATGTCCGCATCGTGGGAACACACAACACGGTGAACAAAATCTTCCACCTGGTGGCGTTTGAGTGTATGTTCACCAGCCGCTCGTACACTCTGGACCACGGACTCCTGGGTACGTCACGGATCAGTGTAACTCCTGAAGAGTTTCACTTACACCACTGTTTTACATGTAAACATTATTTAAAGAGTAGGTTTTAAAACCAGCTGCGTCAACGAGACCGAGTAAAGACTGATGTGTAGAGGTTAGAGGTCGTATACTGGAAATGAAGAAGGCCTTATTCATGAAGCTTCTTAAATACACCTGCAGCTCTTGTGAAAACGGTTGGAGGAACAAAGAAGAACAGGGAGAAGCACTTGTACACAGCCCTCTGTCCTGAAATACTAATATTATCAATGATTATTGGCAGTGTTTTTTTTACATAAATGATGTTGATTCTATTTAAAATATGCACTTCATGAATCAGACGAACACTCCTTGTTTCTGCTTTATTCTTTGTGAACCTGACTCTGTCCTGCTCCGGTGGAAAGTCTGACCTCTGACCTTTGTCTTGTCCAGTTCCCAGTGAGAACGTGGCGACGGTCGCGGCCTGTGCCAGCGTCGTGGAGGGAGTGAGCCGCAGCAGAAACGCTCTGCTCAACGGCGACACTCGAAACTACGACTGGGACTCGGGCTACACCTGCCACCAGCTCGGCTCCGGGGCCATCGTCATCCAGCTCGCTCAGCCGTACTCCATCGGGTCGCTCAGGTCAGACATCCACTTCTCCATCTTCATGTTACATTTCAAGTTTATTTCAGTGTGACCATCGCTGAGCTGAGGAGAAATCAGTTCCTGTGTGTGTCTTTGAGGCTGTGCGGTGCTTTTGTCGAGTGTTTAAATGTTTCCTCGTGTGAATGTCCAGGCTGCTGCTGTGGGACTGTGACGAGCGCTCGTACAGTTACTACATCGAGGTCTCCACCAACCAGCAGCAGTGGACCAAGGTGGTGGACCGAACCAGAGCGGCCTGTCGGTCAGAACACCTTTACACTCACTGTCTAATGCTGAACTAAAAATGAAACTTTCTCTGAATGAGTTTGAAGCAGAACAAAACTGAGACACTGAACACGACATGTTTATCCGACTTATTAATTATAAATAAAAAAAATATATAGTTAAAGATAAAAAAATAAAAGTATTCATTGGGAACATTTAAGGTGACAGTTGAGGGAAATAAAATCAACATTCTATTAAAAATGTTTTAAAAGAAATATACTATTAACTATTGCAAACATTTTTTTTAATTGACAAACTTTAATAAAATAATTTTAGACTAGTTTTAGATTTTGATAAAGAAGACTATATAATATAATATTCTCTTTTGTTAATTAAAACAGGCTTTTATTTAAAGCTGATAAATACTTGAATAATGAATCTGAAATGTAAAAATGAGGATGACCTCTGTGCTGGTCTCTTCCAGGTCGTGGCAGACGCTGAAGTTTGACAAACATCCGGCCTCTTTTATCCGAATCGTGGGAACTCACAACACTGCAAACGAGGTTACACACTGCTCTTCATCTTTACTTCATCACTCTCAACTGTTCAGTCTTTTAGACACTAGAGGGCGCTGTTGGCCCTCCTCAACACTCACCTATGAGAGTCTGTTTGTTGGTTTGTTTTTCCCGGTTAAAGCCCAAAGTTACATGAATTATATGAGGCTCTTCCTGTTTTGTGTTTTTCTGAGGTTCATCTGGAGCACCTCAGTGTCAACAAACCTTCTGGAGTGAAAAACACCATCAAAGGTGTATTAACTTTGTAAAAATGATAATGTGTGTTTCTCTGTCGTATCTGGGCAGGTTTTCCACTGCGTCCACTTCGAGTGCCCGGCTCAGTTGGACACAGAGGTGACCGAAGGCAGCCCCGGTGTGGACTCCTCAGATCCAGGCTCGGTCTCTCAGTCCAGACCCCAGAGACCTTCACGTTCTCACAGTCAGATGCCCTCCCTGCCCTACTCCTCCTCCTCCTCGTCTTCCTCTCACTCTCACCACTAAACACTGAACGGGTCGCTCGGTTTTCTCTGGAGTCACGGTTTATGTGTAGTTTGTGAAATGGCCACAGGAGATAATGGTCAGTGCTTTTCCAGTTTGGAGTAACGTTACATATGTGTCTAAGTCGAGTTCACACGTTTTATCCAGTTTGTTCGACTAGAGCTGTACGTTCTGTCAAAGTAAACCCACATACCTTTGACCTATTTAGACTTTCTGTGTCTAAGAAGGACTAGAGGTCACGTGAGGTCATCAGATCACAGTCTAACTTTAAAAAAGGCTGTTATTGTTAAGTCCAGCCCCTTCTTTCACTTTGTTGAAGGTCGTTCCTTTTGAATGAAATAAGCCTTATTTCCAGTAAAAAAGTTTGAACCATAATTCGTCAAACGCAGGGGTTCTGTGCTGACACTAGTCCTGTGAGAATCCCCTTCTCTGTGATTAGGTCTGGACACATAAACTAAAGTGTTCACAGATCCATGAGATAGATATTAATGCTCAGACGGAAATGAATGTGGTTTATCTCCCGTCTTTTTCCTTGAAGCTTAAGTAGAACTTTTATTCAGACTGGGCACTCACTGATTATTATTTCCTTTTGCTAATCCACTCTTTATCCATAAACACTTCAGAAACCAAACCGTCCCTTTTTAAAAAAAACACCTGAGAGGAAGTTGTGGAGCGTGAAAAGGAGGCCTCCCGATGCCATTTTTGCACAGCCGTTCGTTTCCCAGAATGCATCACGGCCCTGGTTGTCGTCAGAAACGTCCCAACACCAGACTCCGCTCTCTTCTCTGTAGCAGCTGTGTTTTCAGGGCTCCAGTCTTCCCGGTTCTTACGGTTTGTTACGGTACTTTTAAAGATCCTCCAAAAACCAGGGAATGAAATGAGTTTTACCACTAAATCTTTCAAAAGAGGGGGAATGTGTGAAAAAGCAAGCTATTTTTCTAAAGAAATGTGTTCAAATGACGACCCGTAACTTTTCATACCATCAAACTCGCACAAGAGACGTATATTTTCAAGTTTCAAATGAAGGAGAATGTTGCCAAATCTGCGTTTCGTGTTTCAAAAGAATAATAATTAAAAAGCACTTAATTTAGTTTTGCATTTTCAGAATTTGTAGAAAAAGCACTGGCTGTTTAATTCAGTCACGAGCTTCTTTTTCACCTGAGGCTTAAACTTTGGCTCCATTCAGACCCGGTGTTAAAATGTGTCTTTTTAATGTCACATGACCAGATACAGGCTTTTACTTTGAAATGCAAACAAACCCGTCTGACTAAAAAAGGACTACGTAGACGATGCATTTCCCAAAAGTGGAAGTGTATTTAACTTCAGGGATTAATTCTGAGCAGATGTATTTATTCTAAACATAATGTACTGTGCAACGGTTTTATTCAGGTTTAAAGAAATGAACAAGTATCTTAGTTTGTAAAGCTGCGGATGATCTGAGCACGTGCGAACTCAGTCAACTGTGCTTTTAAAACTCTTATTATTATATATTCCACAAAACACTAGGTTCACTGTTTTTTGTCCAATTCAGTGAAAATAAATCCAGGATACTGTCATTTATCGTCAAATGATCAAATTATTGCCTTTTAATATGATTCTATCCAGAGTTTTAAACAGCAGTAAACGCCTCATTTCAATCAGACCCATCTGGAGAATGTGGTCAGTCGGACTGTTGCTGCAGGTTAAAGGTCAAACAGAGAGGCTGAGGACTCAATAGTTTGGGATTATCTCGTGTGATTTAAAACTCGGACAGAACTGAACCATGATCAGAAACTTTACTCAGAAATGATCCAGGCTCTCGATTCATTGCATAAATCAATTTCCAACACATTTAACACCGAATTATTTTTTGATATTTATTATTTTTTACCTCAGATTATATTTTTCTGCAAAACGTAAATTCTTTTACATTTTATGTTAAAATACTTCCCAAACGGCCCCATTTTTGTCAAACTGAGTCAAACTCATTACTCCATCTGGTGGTACGCAGCGGCATAACAGGCCTCCTTTATGTTTGTAATAAAACAAAGTCATCTTTTATTTTTTCACTGAGATTCTGAGTAGACTAGACCCCACAGACACGTTTTAATACCAGGTCTGAACAGGGTCAGAGGTAACCCTCGATGCAAATAAATCAGAGCTCTTGGATCTAACACAAAAAAACATCTGGGGCGATCAATTGGAATAGAAATAAAAAAAGAGCTTGGACCAAAATGCACTAGAGCTGCTGGCAATAAAACGAATGATAACATAAACCATCATGAGAAGCTGCTATTGGCACTTTCAGAAGAGTGCAGCTGGGCTCTCCCGACTGAAAACTGAACTGAGGAGCCAGTTTATTTAAGTATCCAGATTTGTGTGTGTAGTTATTATTTTGGAAGAGTTTTGGAGTTAAAAGTAAGAAATGTGACTTTTCTCAGTGGGTTATTTTTTTTATTGTTTTTAAAGAAGACAGTGATTTAATATAAATAATACAAATAATACTTTAATCAGAACATCAGCCGAGAAAAGCATTAGGTATTGTTTTTATAAAATTGTAAAAAGTGTCATTATACATTTCATTTATAACATGTTCTAATCTGGGCTTCGACGTTAATGGACCACAATAAGGTTAAAGTAACACTAGTGACACAAAACAAACAAAAACAAACGACATCTGGATTGTGATGAACTCGTATCTAGTCAGAAAATGTTATTGATACATTACAACTTGAATATTTATTGGATATTTATGAAAAGGTTGTGAGTTTTGCCACAGTATCTCTTTCCTGAATGGGACGGAAAAATAAAACAAAGAAGCTTTTAGAAGATTTGAAACAAGAAAAGACTAATAATCATCAAAAGGAGATAAAAACATGTTATTGACCAAAACTGCCTAAATGAGAATTTAAAAGAAATTAAGATTGGTTTAGAAAACAATCACACGTTTACTTTTTATGTTGGAAAGTAATTTATGTTGCCAATAATTTTAATAAATGTGTAAAAATCCTCCTTTTAAAGCAGTTCAAATGGTTTTGACGTCCCATTATCCACATAAACCTGGAGGAACTAAACTAGGTCTTTTTTATAAATTATGACCCTGTCAAGAAGAAAAAAGCCTGAAGGTGTTAAATTGTTGTTAAGGACGTCTTAAATCACTGTTACATTATTATTACATTATCGCAGCTCAAGCAGTGTTTCTGATCTGAAAGTTGCACGGTAGATATTGTAAGAAGTACATTTATTGTGTACAACCCACTGTCTGTCATTATCTTTAGTGTCTCATTATCTTTAGTGTCTGTCAAACCCACTGAGAAAAGCTCTGGTGTCACTAACGAGAGGCTGGTTTCTGTCACTGTCCTGGAAAAATACATGTTCTACCAAACCAATATTAAGAAGGTTTTTGTTAATATTTACTTTTAAAAAAACGACTGAATCCGGTTAATGTAGAAAACTGAACATACCAAACAGTGTTGCTCTGTCAAAATCCTTGTTTACAACTGAGAAGAGAATTTATGTAAAAGGTCTTTTTTCATGACTTTGACCCAAACCAGCCTCCGTACTTTACGCTGTAGTCGTTCCCTGTTTGTTCTGATTGTTTTTGTCCGAACCCTCAGACGATATAAGCTCTCTGTGATCAGTGCTTTGTGTTCCTCTAACTCTACTTCGGTCTTTATTTAAAACTAGTTGAAGTCTTCCGTATCAAATAGAAACGAGGCTTTTTTCCCCTGTTTTTCTCGTGACGCTCCCCTTTTCCCGTTTGAACTCTGTAAATAGGATTTGTTCTGGTTTAATATATGCATTTCACTGCCTCTTGTTCAAATGTGACTTTTGCTGATATTTTTCATTACTGTCATGGTTTCTAATGGTCGCAGATACAAACTAAAAACAGCTTCTTGTTTTAGTTTCGAGAGCTTCTGTTACAGCCTTTACATGGCTGCTGCCACAAAGCTATTTTAATGTATTGTATCGTTTGGAAATAATAAACATCCAAGTTCTTGAATTGTACTTTTGGTTTGGCTTTTTGATTCCTTTGCACAGATTCATAACTAGAGTCATAACCAGTGTCCAATACTGTCAACGATTCAGGAGAACTGCAATCAAATCTAGAAAGTCCAGGTCCAGACTCATGGAGGTCAGTGTTTGGTGAAGAAGACAGAGTTTTTAATTAAATATAAAATGACTATCATTTTAATCTCAAGAACAGACATTTGTGGTTTAGGTTGGTCTTAAGACGCCACCTCTAATACTGCCTTTTATTGTTGAGGTGTGAGTTTCTGTTCCACAGCAGTGTTAGGACTTATTTAACTCTAAATGAAGATGTCTCCAACAAAACCAGTCACGTTTTGATTTTGTGAGATCTTGTCACACCCTAACACTTTTTTTTTTAGATATCAATGACAGTTACACATTTGAATCAAACAAATACAACAGAAAGTACAAACAAAGACAAGGCAACAAAGCTCTGAGACTTTCATTTCCAAGTGTCCAAATCTGGGACATGTTTGCTTCAGACCCATGGAACACAGCTCAGCAGACGTAAGCAAAAGGAAAAAGGTTAATTAAAATTAAATTCTGAGAATAGCCAAAATTGGTAGAAAAATACTATTTACCAGTAACAAACCAAAAACACAACACAGTATTAGAATAATTAAACATTGTGCCCTTTTCACCATTAGGAAAGGTTTTTTTAATACATATTTATTGAGAAAATGCTTTAGATTGGACACTCCCTATAAAACAGGGACTCCATAAAAGCACACAGCAGTTCAAATTGACACGTTTACTTATAAACGTTCATTAAAAATACCAGTACTGACAAGTGACTCTAATGCGGTAGTGTTAATATTTACTTCTCTGTTCAAGCCTTTAGTGTCATCAGGGGATTACACTAATGATCAAAGCCAATCAGTCGTTCCCCTCCCTTTTCCGCCTCTTTCTGTCTATTTACCCAAACCTACCCCCACTAAATGTTAATGTCGTTGTTTTCAAAGGCGTGGGAGAAGAAACCCCACTGTTCTCTTCAGTTTGTTTCACTATTTGGGCTTCTTTTCGTTGCCCAATATTGACATTTGTAGTTTGATGGACGCGTTTCCGGCCGAGCTCACTTAACACCAGCGACGTGTGGATGGGGGTGGTCCCGTCCGTTCGGGGGGGAAGTCCTTCGCTTATGTAGCTTGTTTGCCCTTTTTCGTACCCTCCTTGTATTTAACGTCGAAGTTGTTTTGTTTTACTGTACTTGACCGTACATTAAAAGAATTTATACGCGTTAAAAACCGGGTTATAATCCCATGACGCCCCCTTTTTACGTTTGACGGTTGGAAACGTCCTAACGTCCAGCTGATTGCATCGAGTACCGTTCAATTATTCCTCTTTTTTTCCCGAAGTGAGGCGTTTTGTTTGATTATACCTCACCGTGGCCCTTTTTCAGGTCGACCTCGCCGCCTCTTTCTAGCGTTTGGTGGATTCTAAACCGAATAGCTTTTTTGTCTTTTGGTCCAACTCGAATGCTGGCTCATTTTTCTCATTGAAAGAGCAGGCCGCAACCGAAGCCTCGCGTTTTCCTGACGGGCTTTTTGTGTTAAAAGTCATGGGAGACACCAGTGAACGAAGCAAACCACCGGCTCTACCTCCCCGCTGTCCATGCGGATTCTGGGGGTAAGTTTTTAACATTTTCTCCATTTAAATCAAGAAACCAAACTTACTAAAATGTGTTAAACAGGTTGAACTAGTCCAAAGCCATTGTTGTTGTTCTATTACAGGCCGAAAGTGGGGGGTTGGGAAGTTGCCCGATAAATTAACCTAGCTTGAAAAGTAGCCCATTTTTTGCTATTTTTACAATCCTCAAATGTACTTTTAATAGATTTAAACGTTTGCTAATGATCGCACACGTCTACAGTCATATTTTAGTCCAATTTGGCGACACAGGAGGTGACGTACCCGAGCTAGAGAATGATTTATTGCGAGCAGGTTGCTTTCAAATCTGTTTTTTGAGACTCACCTCGAAGCGAAAAAGCAATAAAACGACCGGTTTTGTTATTTAAGTCGAGTATTTTAAGTAAATAGGACGTTTTGGAGTTATTTTAAACCGCTTTCTGGCGTTGTCTTGTCAAGTAGTAGATGTGTGTTGCATACCGGATGTGATTGAGTGATGGCTCCCGTGGTAACCCAATAAGAAAACGATTAAAGTGAATAATTAATCGATTAAACACGGATAAAAAGTCTTTATTTGCCAAATGTCCGACTATTAAGGATATTGTCTTGGTGATACGGTACAAATGGCTGTAAGGTCGCCCTGGAATGGATCTGGGTAATGTGTCTGAACAGGAAGGTTAAAAATGTTTGTATAAAGCTGCTCTGAACAGAATATGTCAGTTTATGTGTTGATCGATCATAAAATCTCGGTTTATGGTTATTCCTTTTTGTAATTATATGCATGTAGATGTATTTAGAGAAGTTTTAATGTAGGAATAATGTGAAATTATTGTATTTTCCGTTTTATTAATAAAGGCTTCCTCTTTTGGGCATGTTTGGCTCTAAAGTACTTTAAACTTGACCATACTAATTCTTAAAGTGTTTCTTTAGGTATAAATTTAATTTATATTAATTTAAAAAGGATTTGAATATATATGCAAACCGTGAGTTGGCAAATTAAAGACATTTAAATTCACATTTACTTTGATGCATGTGTTGAATATCTTAAAGAGTTACTACTACCAATAATTTCAATATTTATTCATTGTAGATTTTAGATGGAGCCGTTAAGACAAATCATAAAATGGTTGCCAACTATTCTAATAATTGATTATATTCATTGACTACAGTCATTATATTAATTCTTGCAGCTCTGTATTTCATTAGAAAACACCTCCCTCCCCCAGTTTCCCTGCTGCCTTCAGTTTTTTTCTGTCCAGCAACAAGACCAGTGTGCCACCTGTCAACATCAGGTGCCATAAGCTTGAGAAATGCAATGCTTGCCTGCCATTTCTGGAGATGTTTAGTGAGTTGTATTGGACCAAATTAACAACTACAATGTTATTTTTATCTGGCCTTAAACTGCCATTATATGATTCTACTCAGTCTTTCAGTTCTACCCCCTCCCTTCTCCAGGCCTATCTATCCAGTTGTCCCCAGTTTGCTGAGTCCATAATCAAACCGGGACCCACCTGTCAGCGTCAGGTGGCACTAACGGCTGCTTTACTCTGGTTTGCAGCCTTGGGTTTGGCTCAGACATACACTGGGGGTTTTCTCTCACACACAGCCTCTTGAGTGCTGAAATCTGTTTCTGTCGGTTTATTCCAATACATTTTCTGTCTTTTATGAGCGTTTTGTTAAAACCTGGGGTATGTTCTGTTCACTGTGTTACATTGTGAGTATAATATGGTTAGAGTTAGTTGATGGTGAGATAATCTAGACTGTTGTTGCCTGTCCACAAGTCTTATTTTAAAATGCTTTTGCCCCTGGACATAAATGAATCCGTGTCAGAGGACAGAGGATAGCCCCGTCTGAAGCTTAATTTAGGAGGTTAGTAAGGACAGTCCCATGAAGCTGGTCCATTTTGTTTCGAGGTAGGTCTTTATGGGACAAAAGGTTGGTTGATTGGTCAGATAGACTTGATTTCGATGGAAGAGGTTCCGAACCTTATCCTTCGTTAAGAAAGTGAAAGAGTTTGGTTGGACAAGGTACTGAAGATTTTAACTTTACATTTCTGCTGTGGTTTAGTGCTGACTTTGGCTGTTTTTAAAAAAATTTTTAGTGATAAATAATGGCTAAACAAGCTGTGTGGTGAATGCGCATGCAGCACCAGTCACACGATAAAGACATCACCAACAGCTCGTCAATAATTCTGAGGATCTGCTCATATCGTACAACTTTAATACAAGATGAGAGAAAAACCAAGCACCAAACATGGTCTGCAACATAGTTTTCAAGTCTCCATTTTGTCCAGAGAACATCCAGTCTCTCAGGTTTTTATGGAAACACTGCAGAACTCAAAAGAGAATTCTAACTTAAACCAAAAACATTGCTGTAGTTTAGAAGCTTGGTGCAAAAGGTGACCCGTTGGCCAAAGTAAAAATATATTTGATTTGACATTTCTGTTGAACCCTAAGGCCAGTAATAATTAAAACCAATAGTGTCATGAGATAATGGAAGTACACACAGGGTCCAAGGATACTGTGTTTTCTGTTTCTTATCTCTGTTGTGGGGTTTCTCTCTTACACAGATAAACAGATGCATAACCATTTGGCTTTTGTTATAAACCCACAATCCTCTCCATCTCTCTTTTGTCTTGATTCCACCAGAAAAGAGTCAGGTGAGTTTAGTTTCATACAAGACCTGGTGTCGCAGACTAGACTGGTTTACAGAAAGACTCAGGTGAATTTTTAAATGTTTTGGGTGGATCCATGATTGGAGTAAGTGGTTGTGGACAATAATACGTCTTCTTTTTGATTAATGGTCTATTTTCTTTTTGCTCAAATGTAGATTATAGGTGTCATTGAGACTGAGTATTGTACTTGGCTTTATTTACAGAACAAAGCAATAATGGAGAGCAGTATCATTTATCTCGCCCGCCAGATCATTTTTTTTAGTTTTTTTTTTTTTTTGTTGTCAGTAAACATCCATCCGGTTACTGAGTCAGGATTCTGCTCTTTAAGCATTACTGTTCAAGTCCATCTAGAACCTGTTCAAGTCCATCTAGAACCTGTTCAAGTCCATCTAGAACCTGTTCAAGTCCATCTAGAACCTGTTCAAGTCCATCTAGAACCTGTTCAAGTCCATCTAGAACCTGTTAAAACCCCTTTTAAAGAAAGAGTATAAAAGGTGTTTAAGCACAGTTTGCTCTGATGGGTCGTGACAGCCTCTTGTTTCCCAAATCTTAAACCGAACAAACCCGAGGTCAGTTGGTCTTGACACAATGAGAAGTGCTGATTGAAAACACAGACATTCCAAATTGGCTGAGCAGCTCTTTAAATTGAGATTGGCTGCTACAAATACAAACCTATGACTTTGGGCTGTTCCTTATTGTCCTGAAGATGTTATAATCAGTACAGCACATTGCCCAGAATGCACCTGGCTCTAGTGTTTGTTGCAGATAAAAGATATGAATAATCAACATGTTGACCTCAGAAATCTCTTCAGTATTCATGACTCAGGTTTAAGTACTTGGAAAAAACATGTGCACTTCATTCCTGGGTTTTTATGAAACAAGTCATGTGTTTTGGTGAAATCATGATATGTCCCACTACAGCAGCTGTCGGGAAATGTTTTCACTATTAAAGCATTAAACATGAATGTACTGCTGATAAACATCTCTCGGGATGGCCTCAGGATTTATTTCAAAATAAAAGAAGAGAACCTGAGCAGACGTTATGAAAGGTGTTATGTCTGTGATGTAAGTGACACATTATCCTGTGAGGAAGTGCAGCGTCATCACTGAAGTCGGCTGGTTACAGAACTATTTATACAAAGTGTGTGTGCTTTACTCAAATGAAACGTAACAGGACGAGGCTCTGATTAAAGTTTCTCTTGTTTTCCTCAGGTCCAGTAAAACCATGAACCTCTGCTCCAAATGTTTTGCGGGTAAGTCTCAAACACCACTGTCTACATTTACCTTCACACTCATCTTGATTAGGTCATTTAACTTGTTGGTATTTGTTAGCATCCAGTCTAGTGTGTGAGAATAAAGAAGCAGGTAACAAAGAATGCACCTGGACGTACAGTGCCTCGTGAAAGTATTCGGCCCCTTGAACTTTGCGACCTTTTGCCACATTTCAGGCTTCAAACATAAAGATATGAAACTGTAATTTTTTGTGAAGAATCAACAACAAGTGGGACACAATCATGAAGTGGAACGAAATTTATTGGATATTTCAAACTTTTTTTTTAACAAATAAAAACTGAATAATTTGGGCGTGCTAAATTGATTCAGCCCCTTTTACTTTCAGTGCAGCAAACTCTCTCCAGAAGTTCAGTGAGGATCTCTGAATGATCCAAAGTTGACCTAAATGACTAATGATGATAAATGGAATCCACCTGTGTGTAATCAAGTCTTTGTATAAATGCACCTGCACTGTGATAGTCTCAGAGGTCCGTTTAAAGCTCAGAGAGCATCATGAAGAACAAGGAACACACCAGGCAGGTCCGAGATACTGTTGTGGAGAAGTTTAAAGCGGTTGGATACAAAAGATTTCCCAAGCTTTAAACATCTCAAGAAGCACTGTGCAAGCGATAATATTGAAATGGAAGGAGTATCAGACCACTGCGAATCTACCAAGACCTGGCCGTCCCTCTAAACTTTCAGCTCATACAAGGAGAAGACTGATCAGAGATGCAGCCAAGAGGCCCATGATCACTCTGGATGAACTGCAGAGATCTACAGCTGAGGTGGGAGACTCTGTCCATAGGACAACAATCAGTCGTATACTGCACAAATCTGGCCTTTATGGAAGAGTGGCAAGAAGAAAGCCATTTCTTAAAGATATCCATAAAAAGTGTCGTTTAAAGTTTGCCACAAGCCACCTGGAGACACACCAAACATGTGGAAGAAGGTGCTCTGGTCAGATGAAACACAACACAGCTCATCACCCTGAACACACCATCCCCACTGACAAACATGGTGGTGGCAGCATCATGGTTTGGGCCTGCTTTTCTTCAGCAGGGACAGGGAAGATGGTTAAAATTAATGGGAAGATGGATGGAGCCAAATACAGGACCATTCTGGAAGAAAACCTGATGAGTCTGCAAAAGACCTGAGACTGGGACGGAGATTTGTCTTCCAACAAGACAATGATCCAAAACATAAAGCAAAATCTACAATGGAATGGTTCACAAATAAACATATCCAGGTGTTAGAATGGCCAAGTCAAAGTCCAGACCTGAATCCAATCGACAATCTGTGGAAAGAACTGAAAACTGCTGTTCACTAATGCTCTCCATCCAACCTCACTGAGCTCGAGCTGTTTTGCAAAACTGATAGAGATATACCCCAAGCAACTTACAGCTGTAATCGCAGCAAAAGGTGGCGCTACAAAGTATTAAGTTAAAGGGGGATGAATAATTTTGCACGCCCAATTTTTCAGTTTTTTATTTGTTAAAAAAGTTTGAAATATCCAATAAATTTCATTCCACTTCATGATTGTGTCCCACTTGTTGTTGATTCTTCACAAAAAATTACAGTTTCATATCTTTATGTTTGAAGCCTGAAATGTGGCAAAAGGTCGCAAAGTTCAAGGGGGCCAAATACTTTCACAAGGCACTGTAGATTTAGAGAAGACGTTACTCAGCCGAGATACTTTGTCGAGTACTGAGTATGAACTGTTTTCTCACAGAATGCAACAAAGTGTAACTCGCATGGAACAAATGAAAAAAACAAAGCTACACGGTTAGACTAAGAGACGCAGAAATGGTTCATGCTACTATGCAATTGGTTTGTCAAATTTTGTTTTCTTGTGACGTAATAAGTCTATTAAAGTTATGGTTTAAAATACAGAGTTCTTCTAATGTGGCACACTGCCTCACAGCAGGAGGTCCTGGGTTCGATTCCCATCCAGGGCAGGGCCTTTCTGTGGAGTTCTCCCTGTGTCTGCGTAGGTTTCCTCCGGGTCCCCCCCCTCAAACACATGGGGCCAGGACTCCCCTGCAAAAGAGATGTGTAATCTCAGTGGGACTATCCTGGTTAAATAAAGGTTAAAAGAATGCTTTTGTTCACTGCTGTTTGGTCAGATATGTTTCACACAGATGTTGTTAAGACAGTGTTTTGTCCTGCAGCAGCTCAGGGGCTAAAGGTTCCAGCTGATTTTACTGAAGAATGCTAACAATGCACAGAAGCCACCTCAAGAAAAACAGCTCAAAAATATTATCTGCCTTTTGAAAACAATCTATCTTATTGACCTAATCACAAGAACCAACTAAAACCTGTTCAAATCCAACTAAAACCTGTTCAAATCCAACTAAAACCTGTGCAAATCCATTTAAAATATTAATCTTTTTGACTCTCATTCAAAAATATAAAAGAAACAAACAAGGCCAGAATCAGCCACAACTAGCGATGGACAACATATTGGCGCTAATATTGTTATCGGTCGATGTGTGTTTTGTTTTTTATTCATCCGTTTGAGGAAAGTCTGCCCGATCTGCTGATATTATATTCTGTGGATCAGTTTGTTTGTGCCTGTGACGTTAAAGCAGCAGAACAAAGGCTTGTAAGTTCAAGGCTGGAGCCGCAGGAAGTATTTGGCCGAGTCAAAAGAAGACGGAAGGATTGAATAAACTTTATTGTCTCCCATTGTAAACGAGGGCAGATATTTGTGTTTAGCTTGCAAAGTAAACATATTCTTCACATTTACACTCAGTCGATAAAACATTAAATAAGTAGAAAGACAGTTTACAGTTTGTGTATAAATAATAAAAAATATATAATATGCAGTGGACAAGTTATGCAGTACGATCCCTCGTCAAGTCATTCAATACCTATTTAATATCTCGTTTGAACACAAGCTAGCGTTAGCAAGCAGCAATCCCTCCCACAAGACACACGCACTGCCAAGGGCCCCCCCACAACAAGCCCCCGAGAAAAGCAAAGACGTTCTGCAACAGCCCAATCTGAAAACAAGAAGAGAATAGAAACGACTGAGGTGCACAGTTTAAAGGCAAATGTGCATTTTCAATAAGAAAAAAACACTTACTTTTATTCAGTAAAGCAATGGCTAAATATTTAAAATATGGACATTGTCCACAACATTGGCCCAGCTCTAGCCACAACTAAACCTTTTACTTTCTCTTGTCTTAAATCTTAGTCTTAAATCCAGCTGCAGTGCCTCTGGTGTCGGTAATTACAGGTTTGAGCAGCAGCTGAATAAAGCACAGCCGTTTCTCGGAGGACAAGTAACATTTATGTAAAACATCCTGGGTTTTATTAGCTTTTATCCCAGGGTTGACTCACACAGGCTGAGAGCTACTACCGGACGATTAACCCTCACTTTTTATCCTCGGTTTAGGATTTAACTCTGGCTTTATGTTCTTAAGTGACAGAAGTCCTGTGGGTTTTCAAACACCTTTCAACTAATTGTCCAGTTGCTCAGCCTTAAGAGCGTACACATCATGAATGCTGGGTCTTGTATAAAAATATACTAAAGACCTGGATTATTCTGGTTAGTCACATTGTACTGCTGTTATTTTGAACAATACTGTATTAGTTTAATTTTAAAAAGGGAAGAAGAAAGCTTGTTTGTGAAGAACAACCTTTGTGTTCTTCAAGACCTTTTGTGGTTATTGTCTGTAATTGGTTTGAAATCCTTATAACGCTCTATAACCTCCTTTGTCATAATAAACACTGATCATTTATCGTTAAAGAGTCATAGAAACAGTGTTGACCTCGTTCTCTCTTTGATGGCAGACATCCAGAAGAAGCAGCCGGGCGAGGACTGCCTCAAAGCCCATCCAAAGCAGCGGCAGTAGCCCCTCGCCCGTTTTCAGTTCTGACACCAGCAGCAGTAGCCAATCCCTAACATCGTCTTCATCGTCGTCTTCATCACAGCCCTGCAGCTCCGAGCAGCCGTCGACCGAAGACTCCACGTTTATCAGCAGCAGGGAAGGTAAGACGGGACCGCCAAAGGCCCAGTCCACCCAGTCCCAAGCGTCCAGGAGGCTCCAGCTCCACCTCTAATGTTCTCATTCCACAAGTACAAGTTTTAGTTGGATTTGAACAGAAATTACAGCTGACAGTCTCATAAAAAGTGGATGAGGTGACTCGTTTTTCCCTCGACATGCAGTCATCAGAGTAGGGTCTGACTCCTCTTCGGGATGGACCTCCTTCGCTCGTGGGATCCTAAAGCTGTTTACTCTGGAGCTCATAAATGCCTGTGAACTGCTGTTAAAGTCTAATCTGTAAATATATCCACAGAACAAATACGTTTGTGACGTGTACTTTAGTTTGTTTTGACGGTAACTTGCAAAATAGTCATTAAATAGCTGTATTTGTTTTTCAGAAGCAGTAGAAGTTAAAGGTACCTTTGTCTGTTAAAGGTAACATAGGCACTATTACAAAATCAACCATGTCCCGAAACCAATATGGCGCGTAATAAAGTTGAAACTAGGCCTGGGCGAAAAATCGATTGAATGAATTAATTCTATTTTTTTTTTTTTTGTGGCGGGCGATTTAAAAATAAGTAAATCGAGTTTTTGTGTAACGGCACATTTTTGGCTCCCCGGAGCTTCCGTAGCGTTAGTTTCACAGAGCAGAGCAGTACGGCACGCGACAACAACAACATCATAGCGCACACAAAACAGCAACAGAAAGCGACAACATGGCTAACGGTGAAAGTGGGAAGTTTGTTCCCAAGAAAGGAATAAAATCATCTGTTGTTTGGAACTGGTATGGGTTTACTGCGACAGACGTGGATCAAGAGACCTCACGCTGCAACATTTGCCTAAAGCCCATTGCAGTCAAAGGTGAATATGAGAAATGCCAGTCTCTCCGAGACGAACAAACCCGCAGTGACCAACAAACCTTAGCTAAAAAAACAGCTAACTGTAGCCGAATCCTTTTCACACGGCACCGCACATGACAGGAAAGGGGCACGGTGGAGAACAATCAGTAAAGCGGTCACTTTGCACAGAGCCAAAGACATGGCACCCATATATACAGTGGAGAAGACTGGGTTTATTCATTTGATTAAAACCTTAGACCCCAGATATGAGCTACCCAGCCGCAAGTACCAAGAGGGTGTTCATTTATTTATTATTCATCCCAGAAATGGGGGTTACATTTGTTTGGATTTTAAATAAAAGCAAAATTTGCTTTAAGTTGTCTGCCGTTTGTACTTATTGCTTTTCTTAATAAGTAGGGGGGGAAATCGGAAAAAAAATCGTAAATCGAATTAAAAAAATAAAATCGGAGATTTTATTTTTAGGTCATATCGCCCAGCCCTAGTTGAAACTGATATTTTTGCCTCATTACTCAGAAATAATTAGTTACAAATGTTTATTTGTGGAAAAATCTAAAGAGCTGATAAGTTACTGAGATAAAAACTCCAAAAATAAACTTTGGATTAGGATAGATCGAACCCAAAGAATAAAATAAACAATTTAAGCTTCAATAATCCCAGAAAAAACAAAGACGCCAAGCGAGTAATGTTTCCTACTTGAAAAGTAAAAATGTAAAATGTGCTCCTGTGTGTCTCTTCTTTTTTTCTGCAGTAGAAGAACTCTTCTTTTGTTCAACACAAGCCTTGTTTCCATTTGCACATTTACATTTATCCAAACGTTCCTACTCGGTTTAGGACTGAAACTTCGACTCATGTAAAGAATGATGACAGAACAAATAAAGCATA
This sequence comes from Perccottus glenii, assembly GCA_024416835.2. Taxonomy (NCBI): domain Eukaryota; kingdom Metazoa; phylum Chordata; class Actinopteri; order Gobiiformes; family Odontobutidae; genus Perccottus; species Perccottus glenii. The sequence goes on from CM044564.2 coordinate 2,312,423, forward strand.
AACACGGTTCGGTACATTAAAAAAAGAAAAAAAGAGAACAGGAAGTGATAAAATAAAAACCTCTGACTGTTCGGTGTTGATCCTAACACTGCTACGTCCTGACGGCTCTGCAGAAGCTGAAGGACTCGTGTGTTTGTGAACGAACGGAAAACATGAGCTGTTTTTGTCTTTGTGTGAGATTAAACCTGGTCTATGGAGACACAGGAGGATCAAACTCAAAAGTACTCTGCTTTAACAAGGAGCTCACTTGTTTGAGCATTTGTAGCACTTTGAATGATTCTCAGGGATTGTTTTATTGTTTTGTAGTTGTGTATAAAAGTATGTAAATAAAGTATATTCGATTTATTTTCACTAAAGAACGCTGCTGCTGCTTTGCTTTTGTTTTTTGTATTGCTTTAGACTTAAACAAATGAAATGTGTTAAATAATGTGTATGTATTAGAATTGTAACTTTATTTTTCAGCTGTCCTGTGAACCCTAACTCTGTGCTTTACCACCTTTTTCTTGATGACACACTAACTCTTTCCGTTTGTGACGAACAGATGAGAACACACACAAGATGGCGCCCCAACACTCCTGCTGTAGAGTTAAAGTATTCTGTATTTAAATGATCTCTTCTTGTGTTTGCACAGATGTTTTCTTCAGTACCAGTCCTGTGTTTTCACTCCTATACGTCGTCTCATCGTCCTTTTCTTGTTTTTTCTTCAGGAGCGTCATGCACAGAAACAGCCCAGGGCACACTCTGCTCACCCACAAAACGTCCTCGAGAATCAGGTAACGTCTCGTCCTCGGTTCTCTCCTCGCTCTGTGCCCTGCCCTCGTTTGTAACTCTGACGCTTCTCTCTCAGCCTCAGGGCCCGAGAGCGAGGCCACGCCGGAGAAGCGGCCGCGGACGGACGAGAAAGAGGGCAGCAGTGAAGGCAGCGTGACGCCCAAACAGAAAAACCGCCGGCGCTGTTTTCGTTGCCAAACCAAACTCGAGCTGGTGCAGCAAGAACTGGGCTCCTGTCGCTGTGGTCAGTAACAACGCCTCAGTGAGGCTTTTCCACACACTTCACTGGAGCCAGGAGTGGACCGTTCTGTTCAAGAGCCTTTAGGACTAAGTAGATGCACGCAGTAGCTTTACAATCCAAGTCTGTGGCTCCAAAAACTACACCTCATTAAATAAAGGCCCAGAAAACCATCAAAACTACTTCATGACATTGTAATGTTTTTCAGGTTTAAAAATTAAGTTCTAAAAAGGCTTTAGAGCAGAATTCAAGTGGGTGTCAAAAAATGACACAAAAATAAAACAAAGGCCAGAGGCGGCGATGAAAATATATAAAGTAGTGAGAGCTGAATATATACATTCCCTGTTTTATGAACAGTCATTACTTTATTTACATCAGCTCTCCTTTTTAACCAGCAGTGTTGGGGCTAGTTACTCAAAAAAGTTATATATTACATATTACATATTACTCTCAAAAATAGTAATGCCTTACTTTACTTTATTACTCCCTGGAGAAAGTAACTAGTTATATTACTAGTTACATTTTTTTTTTATTAATCTATAATTGCCTGAAATGCATCAGATGGAGGGAGAACATATAAAGGACGAGTGTTCTTTAGGGTCTTTATTACACAAACAACAGACTGGCACTGTCTAGCACAAATAACTACAAACAACTGTACTTGTGCAATCAAGTACAAAGAAGTATTAACTTCCTCAATGTTTAACAAACACCGTCTGGTGCAAACAATCAATAAATTTGGGCAATGGGCAGTCATGCCTATGTAGCTTTTGTTGTGACAAGTCCAGATGTCAGCGGTGGATGACACATACTCAGTGCTCTCAAACGTTTTCTTCAGCTCACTTTCCATCATGGCATAACATTTATCTAGGTACTGTCGGAAAACGGCTGGTCTGTCCCTGCTATCGGTATTTTGCAGAGTATATTTCTAAAATACAGCGATTCGACGGTAGAAAGAGGTAACATTTCAGCTACGTTTTCACAACAAAGCTTATTTATCTCGGATTTTGATGTTGGTAGTACTTTATGTTCAATAGAAAGTTTTTTGAGATTGTGGTGCTGCTCGTTCATGTCACTGTGGAAATGTCGATCCACTTGATGTGTCCGTGCTGTCGCTGCAGGTGCTTCTTCAAGTTGTAGGTAGAGTTACAAGCGGTGGAGAGCAGCTTTCTCCCCGGGCAGAGTCACGTTAGAGAGTCATGTCTCAGGAAAAGTTATTTTCCTTCCGTTGAACATATTCAAAATAATGACTGAATCTCCACCCGTTGAAACTAGCTTTCTGTTGCTGGGAACCTTCCTCTGAAAAAGAGCTTGCCGTTGTTGACGCTTCCATTTTTCCATTGTTTTGAGGGTGCCGCTCTGCTGCTGGCTGCCGGGTGTTGACTAATCGGTGATGGTAAATGATACCTCGTGCCAAACACAGACCAATCACTGTTCCATTCACGCCCTCCTTCCCTTCCCTTCTGTTCTCTGTGTTGTGTGCCTTGTGTGTGATGAAGGTGCTACTGGCAAATGTAACGCAAGTAACTAGCTCGGGAAAACTGTAATAATATTACCATTTTCAGACGAGTAATGCCTTACACTACTAGTTACTGAAAAAAGTAATATTATTACAGTAACGCGTTACTTTGTAACTAGTTACACCCAACACTGTTAACCAGTGACATCTGAGAGTCGAGGTTGTTCCCGTTTGGAGCTTGTTGTAGTGGAATCCACTGATCACTGCAGAATATTAAAGAAAAAGAAGAAATATATGCAGTTTTTAATCATCAATAAAATATTAGTAAATGCTGGCGGGCCGCATGTGGCCCACGGGCCTTAGTTTGCCCACCTCTCGTCCAGATCATTCCTGTTACAATAGTCTCCTGTTTAAAGGTGTTAAAATGTTTAGAAAGAGTACATGATGAAGGAAAGCTGTGATTATTAGAGACCGAGAGAAGAGATGATTTTAGCTTTTGTCTAACGTCTGTGCGTCCTTCGTCTTTGTTTTCAGGCTACGTGTTCTGCATGCTCCACCGTCTCCCGGAGCAGCACGACTGTCTGTTCGACCATCTGGGCCGCGGTCGCGAGGAGGCCGTGCTCAAGATGGTGAAGCTGGACCGTAAAGTGGGCCGCTCGTGCCAACGCATCGGAGAGGAGTGCTCGTGAATCTGGGCCACAGATCTTTCAGACGAAGACGAGGAGTAACGGAGAGACAATGGGATTAAGGGTCGGGAGGGAGGGACTGCCATTAAAAAAACCTGCGTTATTCCTGGATCTGCCTTCACTGGTCCTGTTTTTTTTGGCTTCTGGACGTTGTAGTTTTAAAGGTTCAGCCAGTTTTCACAACAAACCGCGAGATACGAGCGACGGTTTGAAAGAAAAAAGAGGCGAAAGTTGTTGTGAAATCCATTTATTTTGAGATTAATCAAAAGAAGCATGCTGTGGAAATGTCGATCCACTTCTGATGACGCAGGGAACTACAAAAATGGTGGAAGTACGTTGGTTTCTGAAACGGTTTCTAAATTTTAGACTCACTGCTTAAAGTCACGACGAGAAACGAAGAAAACAGGCCAGAGATGTGGTCAAGCGAGAAAAGAGAGGATTTATCAACGTAATCATTTAGAAAACTACAAAACAGTGGAAGAAAACCGTTTATTTTCAGTCCTTGTCAAGTCACTAGCTTTTGAAAAGAGAAATAGAGCGTAGTATTTTCTCTGATCCAAGAAACTACAAAAATGGCCACCGTAGAAAATGTCTTCTGTTTGAATCCTTGTCAAGTCTCTAGTTCTGAAACAAGCTTCAAATGAAGACGAGGGGCAAGAGTTGTAGTCAAATCAGAAAAAAACAAATAAATTTAATGATTAATGAAACTACAAAAATGGTGGGAAACATTTACTTTTCGATCCTTGTCCAGTTTTCAAAAAAGACCAGAAATGTAAGTGTTATTGTAGAAGAAACTGTCTTAAAAAGTAATTATTCCAAGGACAAACCAAATATAAATAAATCAAATAATTCAGGAAACTACAAAAATGTCAGGAAACATCTAACTTTTGAGTCACTAATGTTAACAGAGGACGAGAAATGGAAGCAAAAAAGGGCAAGATTTGTCTAAAAAAAAACAGAAAATAAAATGGACAAATCAATCTAATGATTAAAAAAAGCAGTAAATTGTCATTAGATGAGAAATGGTAAAGACGGCAAGAGATGTCAAAAAATACAAGACCGTACTTTTCATAAAACAGACAAAGTCAAGTATTTAAATGTTTAGAGATCCGCTGGAGCCCAGAAATCTGAATGAAAGAATAATAAACTAAACGGTAGACTTCCTCTTAAAGGACCAGTGTGTGACTAACATCTTCTTCTGGTTGAAGGGGTTTCTTGTCGTGTCTCTGGGGTCCACAGAAAAGGGGCGTGGCTTACTTTAATCACACGTCTCTGGGGTCCACAGAAAAGGGGCGTGGCTTACTTTAATCACACTCCACCTTTTGCTTTTTTTCCTTTTCAACCTTTTTCATTAAAACCACCGCAGTTTGACATTTTATTCTTAAACCCACTTTAACCACGACGTCCACTCTTTGCCTCACATTTAAAACGACTAATTATTACCAAAATGTTCGAAACGCATTAACAAACTGAAACAAACCCCAAATACAGCAACGTTTTTCTCTTTTTCTGAATGGTACTTTTATGTTTCTCCAAATCTCTTTCTGTTTGATTCAAAATCCTGATATGTTTTATTTATTATTTGATTTATGGGTTCAATTAGGGATTACTCTTTTTATTTTTTATTTCAGACGGATTTATTGCATTGTCGACAAAACAAGTCATTTGTGGAATTTATGAAAAAAGAAATAAGTGTTTTAATGAAAATTGGGACTATTTTAGACCCTCGAGATGCAAAATGTACATAAAATAGATTTGTATAGTGTTGAAATATTGTCCTGAACCTGGTGGACTGAGACTGAAGTCATGTTTCCACAGAGCGCTGAACTTAACTCGAGGAAAAGAGTTCTGTCCAAAAGACGCTCATTAAAGAGTTCAGCCGTGTTTTCCAACAATAAATGTACATTTGGAAAATGATGATAAAATAATGCAAAACCTCCTCAAATTAAAGAAAAAAAAACATTTTAAATCAGAATCAAACATAAAAAAAATCTGCTAAATCTTTTTTTTATTTTTAGATTTAGGTAAGTACTTTAAGGCTTAACCCTCAGGCGTCACTAAGTTCATTTTTGTCCATTTGTCCTGTTCTTCCAGCCACCGTTCTGCCTGAGTTTTATAAAACAATCATCATTAGAACATGGAGCAATAAACTGCTTTAAAAACATTACTGGTTAATAACTTTCTCATAAAGATCAGTGGAATGAGCGATGAAAGGGTTAAAACATGTGGTTGTTTTGAGCAGAACTGCAGTGGTTTCATGTAATGTTTTAGATTTTGGTGAGTTCTGGAGAAAAGAGTCTCAGACGCTGACCTGAAGCACGACATAAACCAAATACTGGACTTTTGAACCAATGTCATGTACAGCACTCTGTTTGAACTGTAGATGGCGCCAGAGCTCTTCTGATCCTCCTGACTCACTTTCTGATTCTCTCATGTTTCTGACTCCGCTCATGTCGACTTTTCTTTTTAACTTGTCCCACTTTCTGACTCAGCAGATCCTTTCTGACTCGATCCTTTTCTGATCCTTCACTTTTCTGATTCCCTTCACTTTTTTATTCCCTTCGACTTTTCTGACTCCCTTCACTTTTTCGATCCCTTCGACTTTTTATTCCTTTCACTTTTTTATTCCCTTCACTTTTTATTCCTTCACTTTTTATTCCTTCACTTTTTATTATGTTTAGGATTATGTTTTGGTGCTAACATTTGCAAGAAATCCTTATTTAAATTGTTTCTTCACATTTTTCCGTTTTTCTGTGTGACTCGTTTAAATCACGGTACGAGACTCCAGACTGTTTAATCTCAGAAACAACAATAACATTTAAAAAAGCAGGACTCAGATTCCAGAAGCAGACGCCTCTCTTCAAACTATGCTAACCCCCCCCCCTCGTGCACAACCCTCACGTCCCGAACGAGGGGCTGCTTGTTCTTTTGATATTTTGAGAAATATAATAAAAGACAAATGTTCCCTTTTTTTTTGAGTGCTAATGGAAATGGAATATCTCTTTCTGTACTTTTAAGACAAATTATTTAACCTTATATCGGTTTGAGTTACTTACACCTTTAGCATAGAGTGGCATATTTAGTTCAATGTATAAAAGCAAGAACATACTTCTGTCCTATTTTCTCCTTAATTTTATCGTGTTCCATTTTCTGCAGGAATAAACTGGAATAGAAGAAAGAATCTGTGTCCTGTGTGTCCTTTTATTTATTTTATTTATTCAGACGTAAACCTTGCATCAGGTGATCTTCAAGTCGCATAAAAAAAAAAAAAAAAATCAGGTAAAAGATTGACTGATTTTATCTTCGACAGAGTCACATTTCTGTTTTTCATATGTCAGAGTTAAAATGTACTCGGAAAGTGTCAGGGGCTGCAGAGGAAACTGTGTTTTCTGTCCTGGACTGTGCTATACCCTAGAGTCTGTGGCTCCTGTGGGGGGCCCTCTGCTAAGGGCCGACTGGAGCAGGAGCCTGGTTCACAGGTTCTGGATAAAGACCACAGGGTCTCGTCTCTGGGTTTAACACGTGTCCTGTTGGCTCCATCGAACTGGGACCTTCAGAACCACTGGGAGGAGAGTCAGCTGGTCCTGGGTCTGTGCTGAGAATGACCTACTGCAAGAAACTTATTTTATTTTATATAGTGCTTTATACCTACTGTAGTAGCTATAAAGCACTTTACATTAAGCTAAAACCAGTGTTATAGAACACTTACTGGAGGCAATGTAGGTTAAGTGTCTTGCCCAAGGACACAACGACAGTATGTGGGGGGAGAGGGGGATGTTGTGTTTTGGGATGTTTCGCGCGGACCGCCCCCCCACTGAGCTACTGCCGACATAAACCAAATACTGGACTGAACCAATGTCATGTACAGCACTCTGTTTGAACAGTAGATGGCGCCAGAGCTCCATAAAGTCCTCCTGAGTCACTTGTTTTCTGATTCTCTCATGTTTCTGAGGTCCGCTCATGTCAGTGTTTTCTTTTCAGCAGCATCCTTCACTTTTTTATTCCTTCACTTTTTTATTCCTTCACTTTTTTATTCCCTTCACTTTTTTATTCCCTTCACTTTTTTATTCCCTTCACTTTTTTATCCCTTCACTTTTTTATTCCCTTTACTTTTTTATTCCTTCACTTTTTTATTCCCTTCACTTTTTATTCCCTTCACTTTTTATTCCTTCACTTTTTAATTCCCTTCACTTTTAATTTCCTTCACTTTTTTATTTCCTTCACTTTTTTATTCCCTTCACTTTTTTATTCCCTTCACTTTTTTATTGTCAGTTCGTTCTTTTCCATTTGTTAAATGAACCAAACAGAAGGAACAGATCATCCAGAGAACACCACAGTGCACTACAGTGGCACGTGCGGCAGGTGGAGCTCCTCGCGCGCTCCTCCTCGCGCGCCCTGCTGCTGCGCCCGCCTCAGGACTCGCACGCGCACTGACAGAGGGAGTGTCTGTATGAGAGCTCCAGAGTTCAGCCTCAGACGGAGCGCTGTCAGCGGTGCTCCTCGGTGACTCTCCCGCTCTCCGCGCTCCTCTGGCCGGTGTAACTCTCCGCGAGGCTCCGGTGAGAGACATGCTGCTGCGGTGACAGGAGCCTGGGGCTGGGGCTGGGGGCGCCGCCGGCTGCTCCTCTGCTGCTGCTCAGGGCGCTGGAGATGAAGCGTGTGTGTCGGCGGCTGGCGGTGGCCGTGGCGGTGCTGGTGTGGCTGGGAGCGCTGGTGTATCTGCTGGTGCTGAGCCGGAGGAGACTCCCGGAGCTGGGCATATCAGCGGCGGCGGGGGCTGCAGGACTACAGCCCCGGAACAGTGAGGTAAAGTGTGTGGAGTAGACACACTCACACTTTATGACTCTTATCTTACCTTGAGGCATGTTCCTGAAGCCCACTGTTGTGCTCCACTCTATTTATTTTACCTTTAGACCTGTTTAAATCTGAGCTTACATCTATTTATGTATTTTAGTCTTTATCCAGGACAGACTCAGTCATTTAAGGTGACCACACTGTTAATGCAAACTAAAGCTTTGAGCCTGATTAAAGTAGGTCTATAATATGAAGTTTTTGACAGTGGTCATGGAGTTTAAAGCCTGAGCCCAGTTCACTTTATACCTGCAGACTTGACTTTAACAAACACGTCCCGGACAAACAGAGAATGTAATCTCAGTGGGACTCTCCTGGACAAATTTTTTAAAATAAATATCCCACCTGACCTGTACCTAAAGAGAGATTATACTAAGTTCAAATAAATCCTTTTCTGTGACCTGTCATTCTCTCACTGTAACTTCTGTCGTGTCTTAGTTCTACATTTAGACTCTGTTTACGCTTTTATCTCATCATCTTGGTTCTTAATTCTTTATGAATTATTTACAGTTTTTGACTCTTCTTGATTTTTCCTTTAAAGGCTGACGTTTCGTTTCTGTTCACTTTTTTTCTGAGATACACTTAAAGACATGATTTGGAAAGACATAAATGAGGTTTTGTGACAGTAACATAAACCTGACACAACCGTTTCCAGCTGCGTTCTCATCAGCTGTTCTCAGATCAGTGTGTTAATATCCTGCTCTCTGTTGTTCCAAACCCAAAGCAGGGGACGGTCCATGTTGTTCAGTAAAGAGCAGGCTCTGGGACAGCTCCTGGTGGAAGATAAACTGTAACCATGACCCTGGTGTCGGGGTCAGAGTTCAGTGAGACGTTCTGCTCAAATAAAAGCCTCCACACAGAGACCAGACCCTTCCAGAGAACACTGTCCGTTTAGTCCTGCTTAATGAGAGCTGAGCTTATGCACTGGTTTAATGTAAATCAAAAGGATTTACATTATTGGACTGTGCTCTATAGAAGATGTTTCCACAGTTTCAGACACAGGTCACAGGTCATTTGAGTTTGGTGAGGTTCAGTCTGAATGAACCTCAGAGTCTCCGAGGTCCACTTCCTTGTCTTTCTTAAAGTTTCCTAAAATGACGGTCCCAAACTCCGATTTAACTCTGCTGTGAGTTTCTCTAAAAGATGATCCTGGCCATTTTAATAATTCAATAATTTAGTTAAACACGAGGATTAACAGATATCAGACCAAGTATCTGAAGTGAAAAATGTCTGGACTGTTTCCTACTTTGAGAACACGTTATAAAATGTTATATTCCCTCAAAGTCAGAAAGCTCTAAGCCTTTATCGACGGTTGTATTTTGAGTTCTTCCATTTGTGAGATTTAACTTTACTGTGGTCTTTCTGCTCGCTGCTTTGTAGAAATGCCTGGTTTTGTTTCAGCTGTGGTAGAAAGTGTTTATTCCAGCTCAGGCTACGTCTTATTACTGCGAGAAACAGCACGAGAAAGAGCTCCAGTAACAGATCAAAGAGAAGCAAAGTGGATAAATATTGTAAAAGAACGTCTGTGTCTGTTTGAAAGTGACTTAAATAAGATGAGCTTGTTTTAATCAGACACTCTTCAGAACTGGATGGGCTTTAATTGATCGACACGTTCTTCAGTCGGAGGATAATTGACTCTGAGGACGATTGTACTCGACCTGGATCAGAATCAAACAGACGTGAGGCGTAATTAAAGCTCTCACGTCGGACGAACAGCTGCAGACGGCTGGGTTTTAGGAGAAAATGGGAAAAAGAGCGTTGTGTTTGGACTTGTTCAAAGGCTGCTGTAAAAACCAGCTTCACAAAGAGTGGACACACAGAACAACATCTGATTATTCACACAGGAACATGAATAACTTCACTCAAATCTGGAGACAGCTTTTAGAAAAAGATTAAAATTTAACCCTAACCCTGAAATATGTTTTGTTGCTTTGTGTTCGACAAATGTTTTATTAAAAAAAGGTCCAGGAGCAGAATTAATGAGCAAACATTTTAACACCAGGCTTCTGCAGGTTCTAGTGTTATTTCAACCTGATGTTTGAATCCAACTAAAACCTGTTTAAATCCTACTAAAACCTGTTCAAATCCTACTAAAACCTGTTCAAATCCTACTAAAACCAGTTCAAATCCAACTAAAACCAGTTGAAATCCAACTAAAACCAGTTGAAATCCAACTAAAACCAGTTGAAATCCAACTAAAACCAGTTGAAATCCAACTAAAACCTGTTCAAATCCAACTAAAACCTGTTCAAATCCTTCTAACACCTGTTTGAATCCTACTAAAACCTGTTTGAATCCTACTAAAACCTGTTCAAATCCTACTAAAACCAGTTGAGATCCAACTAAAACCAGTTCAAATCCAGCTAAAACCTGTTCACATCCAAGTAAAACCAGTTTAAATCCATCTAAAACCTGTTCAAATCCAACTAAAACCAGTTCAAATCCTACTAAAACCAGTTGAAATCCAACTAAAACCAGTTCAAATCTTACTAAAACCAGTTCAAATCTTACTAAAACCAGTTGAAATCCAACTAAAACCAGTTCAAATCCAACTAAAACCTGTTCAAATCCAAGTAAAACCAGTTTAAATCCATCTAAAACCTGTTCAAATCCAAGTAAAACCAGTTTAAATCCATCTAAAACCTACTGAGTCAGTGTTTGGTGAAGGAGGCGTTTATAGAAATGAAGCACAATTAAATCCTAGCAGAGGCAGTTCTTGTTGGAGCTCTTGAACCTTTAGGTCTGAGACAGTTACCGGGACAGTTAACAGGACGGTTACCGGGACAGTTAACAGGACGGTTACCGGGACAGTTACCGGGACAGTTACCGGGACAGTTACCGGGACAGTTACCGGGACAGTTACCGGGACAGTTACCAGGACAGTTACTGGGACAGTTACCAGGACAGTTACCGGGACAGTTACCAGGACAGTTACCGGGACAGTTACCAGGACAGTTACCGGGACAGTTACCAGGACAGTTACCGGGACAGTTACCAGGACAGTTACCGGGACAGTTAACGGGATGGTTACCGGGACGTTTACCGGGACAGTTACCGGGACAGTTACCTGACTTACAAATTAGTTCCTGATCCTGTTCCGGCAGCGTCCGGCTCAAATGAAGCCCTGGTTGAGTTTAGTCTTGGTTTGAATCCCTGATCTCTGGCCGTGGACCACCCTCTGGTCTCGGTCCTGACTCTGGTTTTGCTCTGGTCTCCTCTCGGCCCTGATCCACAGACAGAGCCGTACAAAGTGTCTTCTGTGAGGATATCTGCAGTGATTGTGAAAAAGCAGGAGCTGGAGTTGGTTTTGTCAGCACAACTCGTGGCTCTATTCAGATGCTAATGCTCAATTCCCATTCCTCACAGGATTAGCTCAGTGTTTACCTAACACTGCTGCTGCTGCCTCCTCAACAGCACTGACACTGTGTTTGCACAAAGCCACAGCCCAGACTCTCTGCTTCTGTCAGGAGTTTTCACAACGTATTCCATTTTTACCAGAAGCATCTGCTAAAATTAACTCTAAATCCATTCATGAAATAAAAGTCTGTATTCCGTGGAAGTGTATATTCTACAGTGAATGTGTAATTGAAAAGTATAGGCCTGAAATATTTTGAAGGTATGCTATTTATGACCTACACAAGTCTAAACACTTGAAACAAATAAGACCTTCGAAGACTCTATGCAGACAAGATGTTTATTTATTGATCTTTTTACTCGTCCATTATTGTTACAACTTGACTCCCTCACTGTCGACAGGACTCTCGAGTACACACTCTTAAACCTTTAAAGGTTTACACCCTTAAAGGGTCTGAGGGGTCTACCTTCTGTTGTCATCCAGGTCAATGTAAATAAAGGGATTCAAAAAGAAAAGGCAGCTGAACAAAGCTTTGAAAGTGAAAATGTTTTATTTCAGAGGAATCTCCATGAGTCTGGACCTGGTCTAAGACTGGACTTGGACTGTTCCCTCTGGTTTTGGTCTTCACTTGGTCTCGTCCTGATATAGTCTTGGTCTTGATATAGTCTTGGTCCTGATATAGTCTTGGTCTTGATATAGTCTTGGTCCTGATATAGTCTTGGTCTTGATATAGTCTTGGTCTTGATATAGTCTTGGTCTTGATATAGTCTTGGTCTTGATATAGTCTTGGTCCTGATATAGTCTTGGTCTTGATATAGTCTTGGTCTTGATATAGTCTTGGTCTTGATATAGTCTTGGTCTTGATATAGTCTTGGTCTTGATATAGTCTTGGTCTTGATATAGTCTTGGTCTTGGTAGTCTACTAATGTGGAGTTCAGTGCCTCGGGTTTTTCCATTTTGTTATCCTCACTGGGTCTTGGTGAAGGATACGTTGCGTCTGTTGTGGTCCATTTTTGGGACGTTGTAGTTTTTAATAATCAGTTGTCGTTGTCGTTAGATTGAGCCCAATGTAAAAACTAGGGATGCACCGAAATGAAATTCTTGGCCGAATACCGAATACCGAACGCGGTGTTTCACATTTTTTCCATTTATTTTGCCAATTTTTTCAACATTACAATAATTAAATAGTAAAAATTTGCTTTTTACTATTTTGTGTTGCTTTTCAGATAAAAAAATCAAATAACAAAAATAAAATTTCAAAATATTTATTTAACTAACAATGAGCAATACATTTGTTATGGTATTTATTAATCTTCCTTAATGTAAGATAATAAAAAAATATTTAGTTCATGTTAGAATGAGTGCATTCACAATTTTAACAAATAGGCCTACCACTTTTGATACTTTTTTAATTCAAAAATTACTAATGTGATACTTAATTTTAATACTGTATTAGTAAATGTTAACATTAAGATTAATAAATGCTTTTAATAAGGGTTTTTCATTGTTAGTTAATGTTAAAAATAGAAACTACTTATAAAGTGTTACCATAATCCAAAATATAAAAAAAATCTTAAATTAATTTCCCATACAAGTAGCCTACCTGCGTGCCATCTGCGCCAGGTCGGGAAAGCGGCATGTCAGACAGCGAGACTGTGCGGCTCTACGTATTTTGGCCCTTTAGGCTTGCCATACGGCTCATGTGTAGTACGAGCCCGTTTACTCTCTGCGCTGTTTTCATCTCCTGCGCTGTGCATCACCTGACGGCTTTCCCAAATCCAACTCGGCCTGGATTATTTCTCGTGTACGCATCTTTTTCCCCACATCCAAGTAATGATCTTTATATCCTGGATCAAGCACATTCACGATGCTGTACAGGGGTTCTGAGTCTGCCTGACTAAATCGTGTGCTGACAGCTTCTAAGAGCGCACTTTTAGTTTTCACTCCGTGGTCTGTTTCGCTTGAAGTACGTTTTTGCAGATGCACCCGTCCTGGACAATTCAGCAGAACAAACTCTAGGTTATTTGATTGCTTCATTAAAAGCGTCATTGTTCGCAAAATTTATTCGGCCTTTATTGTATTAGACCGAAACGGCGTGTTTTTTGGCTATTTTCGCCGAATAATTTCGGCTGCCGAACATTCGGTGCATCCCTAGTAAAAACTGGCTTTATTTTCCACCAATTTCCCAGCTTTATATCCAGCCCTGTTGTTCTTTTGTTCCATTATCTTTAAGTAAATGTCAAAATAAAATAAACCAATAATGTGTCTCAAACATCCACAAACGGATCAGATCTAGACCTGGTTTATCCTCATGTCTTTTTAAGTAACCGTCCCTTTGACGATCCTCGCACGTGCTCTCAGTGAAATCCGGTTTGTCTCACTCTGGAGGGAAGCAGCGAGCAGCCTTTGAAGGGCCGTGTTCGAACGGAGCCGGTGTCCCGCGGCTCGAGGCGGGGGGTCTTTATGAAGCGACAAGGCTCAGGTCCAAAACCACGAGAAGAAACAAACTGTCGATTAAACGATTAAACACGTCTCGGTTTGAAAGATCAGCCGTTTTTGGGCAGAAAGTAGCAAATCAGAGAAATAATTATCTGATTGATTCTGAATGCTAACATTACATAATTCTCTGCATTATGAGACGATAAGGAACACAATTACGTCTATGTTATTACACGTGTGTTGTAATAAAACACAAAAAGAGAACAGTATTAAGTCAGTGATAACCATCTTTTCTTATATTGTTACGCAGTATTCTTTAGGTTCAGGAACTTTTGGTTTTTCTACAGTTTTTAAAAACTAACCATCACACTTTCCCTGACGTTATGTTCACTGTCGTCGTGACAACGGGGGGCGTGTCTCCTGTGGATGGTGTTTACTGTGTGTGTGAGACGTGTTGTTGTTATTAATATATATAGTTAATACAAACGTGTTATTATTAATATAGAGTTATTACAAACGTGTTATTAATATAGTTAATACAGACGTGTTATTATTAATATAGAGTTAATACAGACGTGTTATTATTAATATAGAGTTAATACAGATGTGTTATTAATATAGAGTTAATACAGACGTGTTATTATTAATATAGAGTTATTACAAACGTGTTATTAATATAGAGTTAATACAGACGTGTTATTATTAATATAGAGTTATTACAAACATGTTATTATTAATATAGAGTTAATACAGATGTGTTATTAATATAGAGTTAATACAAACGTGTTATTGTTAATATAGAGTTATTACAGTGTTATTATTAATATAGAGTTATTACAAACGTGTTATTATTAATATAGAGTTAATACAGACGTGTTATTGTTAATATAGAGTTATTACAGACGTGTTATTATTAATATAGAGTTATTACAAACGTGTTATTATTAATATAGAGTTAATACAGACGTGTTATTATTAATATAGAGTTAATACAGACGTGTTATTAATATAGAGTTAATACAGACGTGTTATTATTAATATAGAGTTATTACAAACGTGTTATTATTAATATAGAGTTAATACAAACGCGTTATTAATATAGAGTTAATACAGACGTGTTATTATTAATATAGAGTTATTACAGACGTGTTATTATTAATATAGAGTTATTACAGACGTGTTATTATTAATATAGAGTTAATACAGACGTGTTATTATTAATATAGAGTTAATACAGACGTGTTATTAATATAGAGTTAATACAGACGCGTGTTATTATTAATATAGAGTTAATACAGACGTGTTATTAATATAGAGTTAATACAGACGCGTGTTATTATTAATATAGAGTTAATACAGACGTGTTATTATTAATATAGAGTTAATACAGACGTGTTATTATTAATATAGAGTTAATACAGACGTGTTATTAATATAGAGTTAATACAGACGTGTTATTATTAATATAGAGTTAATACAGACGTGTTATTAATATAGAGTTAATACAGACGTGTTATTATTAATATAGAGTTAATACAGACGTGTTATTGTTAATATAGAGTTATTACAGACGTGTTATTATTAATATAGAGTTATTACAAACGTGTTATTATTAATATAGAGTTAATACAGACGTGTTATTATTAATATAGAGTTAATACAGACGTGTTATTAATATAGAGTTAATACAGACGTGTTATTATTAATATAGAGTTATTACAAACGTGTTATTATTAATATAGAGTTAATACAAACGCGTTATTAATATAGAGTTAATACAGACGTGTTATTATTAATATAGAGTTATTACAGACGTGTTATTATTAATATAGAGTTATTACAGACGTGTTATTATTA
Source organism: Perccottus glenii (assembly GCA_024416835.2). Taxonomy (NCBI): domain Eukaryota; kingdom Metazoa; phylum Chordata; class Actinopteri; order Gobiiformes; family Odontobutidae; genus Perccottus; species Perccottus glenii. The sequence goes on from CM044564.2 coordinate 2,328,079, forward strand.
ATATAGAGTTAATACAGACGTGTTATTATTAATATAGAGTTAATACAGACGTGTTATTATTAATATAGAGTTAATACAGACGTGTTATTATTAATATAGAGTTAATACAGACGTGTTATTATTAATATAGAGTTAATACAGACGTGTTATTATTAATATAGAGTTATTACAAACGTGTTATTATTAATATAGAGTTAATACAGACGTGTTATTATTAATATAGAGTTAATACAGACGTGTTATTAATATAGAGTTATTACAGACGTGTTATTATTAATATAGAGTTAATACAGACGTGTTATTATTAATATAGAGTTAATACAGACGTTTATTATTAATATAGAGTTAATACAGACGTGTTATTAATATAGAGTTAATACAGACGTGTTATTATTAATATAGAGTTATTACAGACGTGTTATTATTAATATAGAGTTAATACAGACGTGTTATTATTAATATAGAGTTAATACAGACGTGTTATTATTAATATAGAGTTAATACAGACGTGTTATTAATATAGAGTTAATACAGACGTGTTATTATTAATATAGAGTTAATACAGACGTGTTATTATTAATATAGAGTTAATACAGACGTGTTATTATTAATATAGAGTTAATACAGACGTGTTATTAATATAGAGTTAATACAGACGTGTTATTATTAATATAGAGTTAATACAGACGTGTTATTAATATAGAGTTAATACAGATGTGTTATTAATATAGAGTTAATACAGACGTGTTATTGTTAATATAGAGTTATTACAGACGTGTTATTATTAATATAGAGTTATTACAAACGTGTTATTATTAATATAGAGTTAATACAGACGTGTTATTATTAATATAGAGTTAATACAGACGTGTTATTAATATAGAGTTAATACACGTGTTATTATTAATATAGAGTTATTACAAACGTGTTATTATTAATATAGAGTTAATACAAACGCGTTATTAATATAGAGTTAATACAGACGTGTTATTATTAATATAGAGTTATTACAGACGTGTTATTATTAATATAGAGTTATTACAGACGTGTTATTATTAATATAGAGTTAATACAGACGTGTTATTATTAATATAGAGTTAATACAGACGTGTTATTATTAATATAGAGTTAATACAGACGTGTTATTAATATAGAGTTAATACAGACGTGTTATTATTAATATAGAGTTAATACAGACGTGTTATTATTAATATAGAGTTATACAGACATTTTTAAAATCAATTTAAGAGTCGGTGTGTATATGTGTTTCTAAACCCGACCGATTTCCGTTTTCCTCGTTTACTTCCTTTATTCTCTTCTTCATGAGTTGAATCGGTCGTGAATTCCTGCATTTGGTCTAAAGTCTGAACTATCTCCAAAGTCTTTCACAAATGTACCTGACCTCAGTTCAGTTTGGTCTGGACTGAGACCAAAGAGCAGCTGTTTGCTCTGAACCTCGTCCTGGAGCTTTCACCTGAAGGTTTGGAATCAGACCATACTGTGCAGCTGTGAAAGTCTCTCGGGAGATAAAGCTTTTCTTCCGTAGCTTTTGAGGCGTTCATGTGCTTTCTGAAGGTGGAGATGTTGAGTTAGAAATGTGTTTAAGTGACACTTTATTATCCCAGGAGGGAAACGTGTTTTCTGTATTGAACTCATCCAGCCCTTCAGATCCTGAGCCAGTGTCAGGGTCACTGACCCGAGGATGAGTTTATAGTGTGCATGCAGTCGTTTTTTTCTGCATCAGATGATTTCAGATCCAGCTCATTTTGTAGATTTGTTGTTAAAATGAAGCCTGTTGTATTGTGTTCCTTTGCCTCATTTAAAACCGGTGCCAGTGTATTTCACCGCCGCAGACTCACTCTTTCCATTTGTTTCTCCTCCGTCTCTTCCAGACTCTCACATAATTCATTTCTCTGTCGTCGTGTGAAGCTCACTTATTGTTCGTGTCTCTATCAGGATCCATTCACTCGGACAGAGCCGAGGGAAATGAGTTTTCAGAGCCGCTGGAACCAGCTCCGGGGAAAGAACGTGGAATAATAATCATAATATTCGTAATGTTTTATACGAGTCGGGGCGGTCCACTCTGGCCTTTTGGCTCCAGTTTGGCTCCGTTTGGGAAGCTCTCAGCGGCTGCTCTCACATATATCAGTAAAACAGACAGGATTTATCACTGTAGACGCTGAAAAAAGCAGCAATATTTAAACAATTGAGCAAGAGACCTTTTCTCTCCAACGAAACAAGATATATTTGTGATAAAAAATAATAAAAGTGTCCCGTGTTGTATGTATTTGGATGTATTTAGATCTTCTTTATCTAAACACGTGCCCTTTATCAGGACTGAGTTTGATCCAGCGGTCCTCGTCATGACCCTGTTGTGCTCGGAGAAGTGGAAGCAACATAAAACCAATATATAAAAGCATTTAAAAGGAACGTTTGGTAAAAACCAAGTAAAATAAAGAACGGGTCAATTAGAAGCCGATCATTCAGAATCAGTGACATAAGCCCTGTTTCCACTTAATACTAAAAAATTATACATAATGTTTTCTAATGTTTTTTTCACGACCCAAGGGTGAATATTCATGAAGGACACAGGAAACACTTTTATTTGTCATTTAGATTCACTTTTTAAAAACCAAACCCTTCTGTGCCCAAAGTAAGAAAACAACCCCAAAAAAATGAATGAGCCGGCCAAACATCCGACAACCTGCTACCCCCAACACAAACCCCGGTCTAAGTCCTACCGGAAGGTGACGACAGGTCAGCCGGTCCTACCAGGTTAAAGAGAAAAAGAACTAAAAGCTACAAGAACCAGCCGCAGAATCTCGCAGAACGAGCTGAGACCAGAGCGTCTGCGTCAGTGTCGGCTGTGGGAGAGTGCGAAGGTACCGGTAGGCCTTATTTGTAGGCTACAGAAAGCCGGCAAGACTAATTAGCTCCTTTGATGAAATAAAGAGGGAACAAAAACACAGGTGCAGCGTTCAATATTTTTGTACTTTCAAATGTTTATGAACTGTTTTTGTAAAGAATCTGCTACTTTGTGTCGACCGTCTAACGCACCTGTGACCCCTCGACCTGTGACCCCTCAACCTGTGACCCCTCAACCTGTGACCCCTCGACCTGTGACCCCTCAACCTGTGACCCCTCGACCCGTGACCCCTCAACCTGTGACCCCTCGACCCGTGACCCCTCAACCTGTGACCCCTCGACCTATGACCCCTCGGCCTGTGACCCCTCGACCTGTGACCCCTCAACCTGTGACCCCTCGACCCGTGACCCCTCGACCTGACCCCTTGACCTGTGACCCCTCGACCTTGAACCTATTTCAGAGAGTGACGTAGTGAAAAGGCTGGACCTGAGGACGATCCGTGAGGAATCAAAACGTTGTCGACATGTTTTTCAGATGAAGCAGGAAAATGAGCTCTAATGTGGACTCAGGTGTCGACAGGTACAAAGGGAATAGAAGGATTTAAACTGGACAGATGTGAACAGAGAGAAGATAAAAACCTGCTGCAGCGTCTCGACCTGTCGGGCTCCGCTTTGTGAAAACCTGACGGAGATGTAACCTGTGCTGCTGTGAATGAAAACCTCATCTCAGACCGTTTTCTGCTGACTTCACTTTTTCGAGGCTTAAAAAACCGTTGAGTGGAGCATGTTTTATTGACGGCTGCCGTCAAAGGCACAGCGGGAGGTTTGTCATAAAGGTTTTTATTGAAAAGATATGAAAGAGGAGCTTTTGTGCATTTTTTTATAATGTTATTTTACATTCAAGCAATTTGTAATCAGCGCTTGTGCTGCTGCTGCATTAAAAGCACATTCCTCTGCTCCTTTATAAATGATTCAGTCGAAAAAACAGCACAAATCAGCACAAACTGGATTTTTTTGTGGAAGATGTGCCATAATCGTGGATCTTCGAGTGAAAGCGAGACGTTTGTTTTTGTGAGAAAAATGAAAACGGGAGATAAGTGGAGAGGACTGTATAAGACACTGTTCATGAATCACAGCAGGGTTTGTTTCTGATAAATGTGAGATATGGAGATGACTTTGAGCCTGGACATGTTCCAGATGCTAATTCTCGACTGTGAGGAGTCTTTGTCAAGTTGTTCTCGATGTATTGTTTCGTCTGGGACTGTTGCAGGGCTTTTATTGTTGAGGCAGGGTTTTCTAAACCTCTGGACTAATCTACCGTATACTTTTTTAGTGGAAGTGACTGGGGCCTGAAAGACCCCTAAAGTGTGGTTTGTGTGGCTGATGTGCTCCAGACCAGGGCTCGAGAACAGAACACTTCCAGGTTTCAGCTCGGTTTGAAGGAGGTGTGCTCCAACTCCAGCGTGTAAGGGTGTAGGAGTGTAGGGGTGTTGGAGTGTAAGGGTGTAGGGGTGTTGGGAGGAGTGTAGGAGTGTAGGAGTGTAGGGGTGTAGGAGTGTTGGAGTGTTGGAGTGTTGGAGTGTAAGGGTGTAAGGGTGTAGGGGTGTTGGAGTGTTGGAGTGTAAGGGTGTAGGAGTGTTGGAGTGTAAGGGTGTAAGGGTGTAGGGGTGTTGGAGTGTTGGAGTGTAAGGGTGTAGGAGTGTTGGAGTGTAAGGGTGTAAGGGTGTAGGGGTGTAGGGGTGTTGGAGTGTTGGAGTGTAAGGGTGTAAGGGTGTTGGAGTGTAAGGGTGTAAGGGTGTAGGAGTGTTGGAGTGTAAGGGTGTTGGAGTGTTGGAGTGTAAGGGTGGAGGAGTGTAGGAGTGTAAGGGTGGAGGAGTGTAGGAGTGTAGGAGTGTTGGAGTGTGGGTAAGGGTGTAAGGGTGTAGGAGTGTTGGAGTGTAAGGGTGTAGGAGTGTTGGAGTGTAAGGGTGTTGGAGTGTTGGAGTGTAAGGGTGGAGGAGTGTAGGAGTGTAGGAGTGTTGGAGTGTAAGGGTGTTGGAGTGTAGGAGTGTTGGAGTGTAAGGGTGTAAGGGTGTAGGGGTGTTGGAGTGTAGAAGCGTGTGGTGAGTGTAGAAGCGTGTGGTGAGTGTAGAAGCGTGTGGTGAGTGTAGAAGCGTGTGGTGAGTGTAGAAGCGTGTGGTGAGTGTAGAAGCGTGTGGTGAGTGTAGAAGCGTGTGGTGAGTGTAGAAGCGTGTGGTGAGTGTAGCGTGTGGTGAGTGTAGAAGCGTGTGGTGAGTGTAGAAGCGTGTGGTGAGTGTAGAAGCGTGTGGTGAGTGCAGTGTAAGCCTCAGTGAAAATTGTAATTCTCACCTTGATGCTCGTAGGATTGAGCCATCAATCAGGTTTATGGAGACGGGAGGTAACGGTGGGATAAAGAGGAAGAACGGAGAGAGATAACAGGACGGAGGGAGGAGGGGAGGGACAAACTGAGAAACACTGAGGAAATGAAGCATGAGCAAAGATAAAATATATGAGCGAGTATAAGATAGAGATGAGGACTGGGTTTAAATGCAGTGTGTTGAATTCAAATGTGGTGTTTATTCCACCAGCCCAGGACTGAACTAAGGACGATGGGGGTCTGTGGAAGGCTCTGCTGGACCATCTGAACTTTATTTAAACAATAATTCCATCTGTGCAATAATAAAGCTTTGGAGCAGCTACAGCAAAGGAACGATGGGCTTCTGTTTAACCTTTGACCTGGGGACCCCCACAGAGCTGTACCGGGTCAATGCACAGTTAACATCTCAAGATAAGACTTTATTGATCCCACAGAGGAGAAACTCACTTGTTACAGCAGCTCTCAGACAAGTCGAGGGAAAGAACCAAATAAAATATGTATTTATACAATCTTGGAATCATTTGAAAATAGAATAGAATATGAAGTACTTTTTAAAAATACAATAAAGCTAATAATTAGAAAGCCAAACAAAAAGCAAGCTATATACATATTTACAAAGTAATACGAGGAAATTAGAGTTATTGTAGTTCATTAGAGTCCGACTGCAGCAGGACAGAAAGAGCTGTGGAAGTGCTTCTTCCTGCTCTGGGGGGGGGTCTCAGTCTGGTGCTGAAGGAGCTGCTCAACGCCTCCACAGACTAGTGCAAGGTCTAAACCTGGAGGCCAGTGAGTGTTTGTTTACTCCAACATAAAGTGCTTTACACTAGACGAGAGCTGATCAGTGCGAAGCTTTTAGGCAGGTTTTAAATGGATTTGAACAAGTTTTAGATGGATTTGAACAGGTTTCAGTTGGACTTGAACAGGTTTTAGATGGATTTGGACAGGTTTTAATTGGACTTGAACAGGTTTTAGATGGATTTAAACAGGTTTTAGTTGGATTTGAACAGGTTTTAGTTGGATTTGAACAGGTTTTAGATGGATTTGAACAGGTTTCAGTTGGATTTGAACAGGTTTTAGTTGGATTTGAACAGGTTTTAGTTGGATTTGAACAGGTTTTAGATGGATTTGAACAGGTTTCAGTTGGACTTGAACAGGTTTTAGTTGGATTTGAACAGGTTTTAGTTGGATTTGAACAGGTTTTAGATGGATTTGAACAGGTTTCAGTTGGACTTGAACAGGTTTTAGTTGGATTTGAACAGGTTTCAGTTGGATTTGAACAGGTTTTAGATGGATTTGAGCAGGTTTTAGATGGATTTGAACAGGTTTCAGTTGGATTTGAACAGGTTTTAGTTGGATTTGAACAGGTTTTAGTTGGATTTGAACAGGTTTTAGATGGATTTGAACAGGTTTCAGTTGGACTTGAACAGGTTTTAGTTGGATTTGAACAGGTTTCAGTTGGATTTGAACAGGTTTTAGATGGATTTGAACAGGTTTCAGTTGGACTTGAACAGGTTTTAGTTGGATTTGAACAGGTTTTAGATGGATTTGAGCAGGTTTTAGATGGATTTGAACAGGTTTTAGATGGATTTGAGCAGGTTTTAGATGGATTTGAACAGGTTTTAGATGGATTTGAACAGGTTTCAGTTGGACTTGAACAGGTTTTAGTTGGATTTGAACAGGTTTTAGTTGGATTTGAACAGGTTTTAGTTGGATTTGAACAGGTTTTAGATGGATTTGAGCAGGTTTTAGTTGGATTTGAACAGGTTTTAGTTGGATTTGAACAGGTTTTAGTTGGATTTGAACAGGTTTTAGATGGATTTGAACAGGTTTCAGTTGGATTTGAACAGGTTTTAGTTGGATTTGAACAGGTTTTAGTTGGATTTGAACAGGTTTTAGATGGATTTGAACAGGTTTCAGTTGGACTTGAACAGGTTTTAGTTGGATTTGAACAGGTTTTAGTTGGATTTGAACAGGTTTTAGATGGATTTGAACAGGTTTCAGTTGGATTTGAACAGGTTTCAGTTGGACTTGAACAGGTTTTAGTTGGATTTGAACAGGTTTTAGTTGGATTTGAACATGTTTTAGTTGGATTTGAACAGGTTTTAGTTGGATTTGAACAGGTTTTAGATGGATTTGAGCAGGTTTTAGTTCATTTAAATCTACTCAAACCTCTACAGAGAGTGTTGTTATGTGCAGCATTAGCAGCCGGTGAGTTCAGCCTTATACTGACCTCCATCTTTGACCTTTGACCTCTGCTCAGCTCTTCTTCTCTCGTCCGCCTCCGCGTTTCCTCAGAAGGATCGAGGGAATATTCATGTGTGAGATAAAAGCACCTGCCTCGGCCCTGACAGAGAGGAAGAATACGTTTGGAGGTGTTTCCGTCCGAACCTCGTCCTGAATTTAAACGGTTCTTCTCTCGGCAGCAGCTGCGTCTGACTTCGACTGAAACGAGGAGGCAACAGAGAGACCGACGAGAGCGAGGGCATGAATATGTATGAGGCGACAGATGGAGGGGATTTAAACCTTACCTTGTACGCATTAGGTTTACCTTCAAAACTAATGCAGCAGACACGCTCACCTGCCGGAATTATTCTGGCTTTATGCATTTGTTGTGGAAAAAGCACTGTTTACACGGCTCCAAATGAATATTAGGAAAAGAAGAGGGTTTGTTTGCAGCTGAAGTGTAACCCACAGTAGGACTGTGCACCTAATCGCATTTGCAATAAAATCACAATATTAAAAACAATACAAGGAAATAACAGAGTTCAGAGCCAAAAAGAGCCAGAGATCTAGTTAAAGATTAAGACTGTGGTCATGTTAACTCTACACTATGTCCCGACAGACAGGCTAATGGAAAAATAGCAAAGTAGGTTGGAGTTGAACAGGTTTTAGTTGGATTTGAGCAGGTTTTAGTTGGATTTGAACAGGTTTTAGTTGAATTTGAACAGGTTTTAGTTGAATTTGAACAGGTTTTAGTGGGATTTGAACAGGTTTTAGTTGGTTTTGAGCAGGTTTTGGTTGGATTTGAACAGGTTCTAGTTGAATTTGAACAGGTTTTAGTTGGTTTTGAGCAGGTTTTAGTTGGATTTGAACAGGTTTTAGTTGAATTTGAACAGGTTTTAGTTGAATTTGAACAGGTTTTAGTGGGATTTGAACAGGTTTTAGTTGGATTAGGTTCATGGTGAAAAGGTTCCACAGAGTGAGAAAGAATGCAACAAAGATGGCTGTATCATTTTATTGTAGTGTTGGCAAAGACAACACCAAACCATCAAGGGTTAAACAAAACTAATATCTTGGGCCTATATCCTTCAGGTTCCAGCTCCTCAGGTTCATTCTTCCTGTGCTCTACCTGAATGAAAATGCAGAGTATATATTGTCTTTGAAGGCGTCTCGGTGGAAAACAGAGTCTGTGTTCGCCGGAGCAGGAGACAGATGCAGACTCAGAGCGGCCCGTTTTACATTTTGTTGCTTCTCTTAAGTTTGTTTTTATTCATGGCTCCTGCGGCAGGTGAGTTATGAGCCTCTGCAGTGTTTGTGAGCGTCCCACTCCACAGCAGAGCATTTATATTCCTGTGAGCAGCAGCAGGAGTGTGTGCGGGGGCAGCAGCGGTGATTGGATAAACAGTTCCTCAGACGGACGTCCTCTGGGATTCATGTTGGTGTGGATCAGAGACTGCAGCACCTGGATCTGACGCTGCCTTATCTTTCAGAATAACAGAGAGGACTGTTGACTGCAGCACAATGTATTTACATCTCATGTTCCTATGGAATCAAAGATGGCCGAAGTCAGTGAAGGCATTCTTATTTCAAACGTCTGGACATAGTTTTCATAATCCTGTTCAAATCCAACTAAAACCTGTTCAAATCCAACTAAAACCTGTTCAAAAATGATCTCAAACCTGTTCAAATCCAACTAAAACCTGTTCAAATCCAACTAAAACCTGTTCAAAAATGATCTCAAACCTGTTCAAATTCAACTAAAACCTGTTCACATCCAAGTAAAACCTGTTTAAATTAATCTAAAACCTGTTTAAATTCATCTAAAACCTGTTCAAATCCAACTAAAATCTGTTCAAATCCAACTAAAACCTGTTTAAATTCATCTAAAACCTGTTCAAATTCAACTAAAACCTGTTCAAATCCAACTAAAACCTGTTCAAATCCAACTAAAACCTGTTTAAATTCATCTAAAACCCGTTTAAATTCATCTAAAACCTGTTCAAATCCAACTAAAACCTGTTCAAATCCAACTAAAACCTGTTTAAATTCATCTAAAACCTGTTCAAATTCAACTAAAACCTGTTCAAATCCATCTAAAACCTGTTCAAATTCAACTAAAACCTGTTCAAATCCAACTAAAACCTGTTTAAATTAATCTAAAACCTGTTCAAATCCAACTAAAACCTGTTCAAATCCAACTAAAACCTGTTCAAATCCAAATAAAACCTGTTCAAATCCATCTAAAACCTGTTCAAATTCAACTAAAACCTGTTCAAATTCAACTAAAACCTGTTCAAATTCAACTAAAACCTGTTCAAATCCAACTAAAACCTGTTTAAATTCATCTAAAACCCGTTTAAATTCATCTAAAACCTGTTCAAATCCAACTAAAACCTGTTCAAATCCAACTAAAACCTGTTTAAATTCATCTAAAACCTGTTCAAATTCAACTAAAACCTGTTCAAATCCATCTAAAACCTGTTCAAATTCAACTAAAACCTGTTCAAATCCAACTAAAACCTGTTTAAATTAATCTAAAACCTGTTCAAATCCAACTAAAACCTGTTCAAATCCAACTAAAACCTGTTCAAATCCAAATAAAACCTGTTTAAATTCATCTAAAACCTGTTTAAATCCATCTAAAACCTGTTCAAATCCAGTTAAAACCTGTTCAAATCCAACTAAAACCTGTTTAAATTCATCTAAAACCTGTTCAAATTCAACTAAAACCTGTTCAAATCCATCTAAAACCTGTTCAAATTCAACTAAAACCTGTTCAAATTCAACTAAAACCTGTTCAAATTCAACTAAAACCTGTTCAAATCCAACTAAAACCTGTTTAAATTCATCTAAAACCTGTTTAAATTCATCTAAAACCTGTTCAAATCCAACTAAAACCTGTTTAAATTCATCTAAAACCTGTTCAAATTCAACTAAAACCTGTTCAAATCCAACTAAAACCTGTTTAAATTCATCTAAAACCTGTTCAAATCCAACTAAAACCTGTTTAAACTCATCTAAAACCTGTTCAAATCCAACTAAAACCTGTTCAAATCCATCTAAAACCTGTTCAAATTCATATAAAACCTGTTCAAATCCATCTAAAACCTGTTCAAATCCAACTAAAATCTGTTCAAATCCATCTAAAATCTGTTCAAATCCATCTAAAACCTGTTCAAATCCATCTAAAACCTGTTCAAATCCAACTAAAACCTGTTTTGATAAAAGATTAGCAGAAGGTTTTCTCACTAAATTTCTGAGATCAGTCCAAATGAATTGAAATGAATGAAGTGTTTTAAAGGACAGCTGCTGTAACAGAGAGTGGTCCAAACCTTTGTACTTGTAGACCTGGAAGTATCTGGCAATACATTTTTATTTATTACATTTTTATATTTACAGTGGTCTCCTCCCGTGGCTCGTTACTCTGTTGTTTCCATCACAGATACCGGACTATAAGCAGCCTGTTACTGCTGCTGTTGTTGTTGTGGAGCTAATAGCACAAGTAGCTGCTCTATTAGCTCTTAATCTGTTCGCCCCGAGACTGAAGAAAGCTATATTACCTCGAGGATTTAAACAGCGCTGGCCTGTATCTGCCTCCTGTTCCTCCTCAGGCTCTGCTTCTGGGACCAATAAAGGAAAGGATTAGAGCGAGGCCTGTGAGCGTCTCACCCCTCGGACCGACTCCAGACGCTTCATAATGGATCTGAGAAACCAAGAATACTCTGAGTTTAGGGCTTTTCTTGTTCCGTGTTTTAATAACTGGACTCTGGGTTTTATTTTTCCTCAGACCCAGGGTTTTAATGAAGACAGTGATTAGAGATGTACCTGTTTTATGTGCTTCAGTGTGTTTTTTAGTGTATTTTGTTTTTGAAAAATTATACATCTAACAGCGCAGTCTTTTAGGTGTTCAAATCCATTTAAAACTTGTTTAAATCCATCTAAAACCTGTGTAAATCCATCTAAAACCTGTTCAAATTGAACTAAAACCTGTTCTAATTAAACTAAAACCTGTTCAAATTCAACTAAAACCTGTTCAAATAAAACTAAAACCTGTTCAAAATCAACTAAAACCTGTTCAAATTCAACTAAAACCTGTTCAAATTCAACTTAAACCTGTTCAAAATCAACTAAAACCTGTTCAAATTAAACTAAAACCTGTTTAAATCCAACTAAAACCTGTTCAAATTCAACTAAAACCTGTTCAAATGTATCTAAAACCTGTTCAAATTCAACTAAAACCTGTTTAAATCCAACTAAAACCTGTTCAAATTCAACTAAAACCTGTTTAAATCCAACTAAAACCTGTTCAAATTCAACTAAAACCTGTTCAAATTTATCTAAAACCTTTTCAAATTCAACTAAAACCTGTAACCTGTTTAAATTCAACTAAAACCATTTATATCCATGTCCAACAGGAATAACCCCAAAAATATCCAACTGAACAATTTTATTTTAAGTCTGGTCTGGTTCAGTTTGGATTTGTCCCAGGTTCAGTGACGCGCAGAGTCCTGGGTAAATCCCGTCGTGTCTGAGCAGAACCCGTTGTGCAGTGGGTTTGTGTTTGTCGCTGGCCGCCTCTGACCTTGTGCTACATTTAGATTTAGAGATACCAACGGCAGGCAGCAGCTGTCAGGGCCGCTTCCATCCCGCTCCCCCAGCTCCCATGATTCAGTGCAACGCTGGTAGATTTCAGGTTCAG
>CM044564.2:2342739-2371214 GCA_024416835.2 Perccottus glenii
TGTGACCCTGAGATAACACAAGTTAGATCCCTCTCTGCGCCGGGGAAGCTAATTGGCAAACAGCATATAACGGGATTAGAGCTGAGTTATGTAAAACGCGGCTTGTCTCGCTTAGTCACTCCCAAATCCCGTTTTTAATTTTTATTTATAAATATATATTCTGTGGTAAATGAGGACCTGCTGGGCTGCGTCTAATCCCTGTGTACCTGTTCACGCTCTGCAACAGAAACAGTCACGTCTGAGGAGATTAGCTTTTGTGCTCCTGCGGCTCTCGTTTCCAGCTGATGTCATTTCTACAGCAGCACGGAAAAAAATTAGCTGCAAACACCTCAGACGAGAAAAAAAGAGAAGCAATTGTATTAAGTCTCTCAGTTTGATCAGTTCTAATGTCTTTGATAAAAGCTCATCTGTACCATTCACCATCCGCCAAAACATTAAACCAGACTCAAGATGGATCAACTAAGTCTAAACCAGGTCTAAACCAGGTCTAAACCGGGTCTAAACCGGGTCTAAACCAGGTCTAAACCAGGTCTAAACCGGGTCTAAACCGGGTCTAAACCGGGTCCAAACTGGGTCTAAACCAGATCTAAACCAGGTCTAAACCGGGTCTAAACCGGGTCCAAACTGGGTCTAAACCAGGTCTAAACTGGGTCTAAACCAGGTCTAAACCAGGTCTTAACTGGGTCCGTACTCAGAAGTATAACCAGACCCTTCTCTCCTCATTAGCTCCGCTGCTGATTCGGGCAGCGTTTCCTCTTTTCCTTTTCTTCTTTCTTCCGTTCAGAGAGAATCGTACTGACAACCAGACGACAGCCGTTAACTCTGCTCTGATAAAGGCTGAGGTTCATCTGGTTCTGTCTCTTGTCTCGTTACAACAAATTAGCATTTGACCAGGACTTAACCAGGTCTAAACCAGGACTAAACCAGGTCTAAACCAGGTCTAAACCAGGACTTAACCAGGTCTAAACCAGGACTAAACCAGGTCTAAACCAGGTCTAAACCAGGACTAAACCAGGTCTAAACCAGGACTAAACAAGGACTAAACCAGGTCTAAACCAGGACTAAACCAGGACTAAACCAGGTCTAAACCAGGTCTAAACCAGGACTAAACCAGGACTAAACCAGGTCTAAACCAGGACTAAACCAGGTCTAAACCAGGTCTAAACCAGGTCTAAACCAGGTCTAAACCAGGACTAAACCAGGTCTAAACCAGGACTAAACCAGGTCTAAACCAGGTCTAAACCAGGTCTAAACCAGGACTAAACCAGGTCTAAACCAGGTCTAAACCAGGTCTAAACCAGGACTAAACCAGGTCTAAACCAGGTCTAAACCAGGTCTAAACCAGGACTAAACCAGGACTAAACCACGTCTAAACCAGGTCTAAACCAGGTCTAAACCAGGTCTAAACCAGGTCTAAACCAGGTCTAAACCAGGACTAAACCAGGTCTAAACCAGGTCTAAACCAGGTCTAAACCAGGTCTAAACCAGGACTAAACCAGGACTAAACCAGGTCTAAACCAGGTCTAAACCAGGACTAAACCAGGTCTAAACCAGGTCTAAACAGGACTAAACCAGGTCTAAACCAGGACTAAACCAGGACTAAACCAGGTCTAAACCAGGTCTAAACCAGGTCTAAACCAGGACTAAACCAGGTCTAAACCAGGACTAAACAAGGACTAAACCAGGTCTAAACCAGGACTAAACCAGGACTAAACCAGGTCTAAACCAGGTCTAAACAGGACTAAACCAGGACTTAACCAGGTCTAAACCAGGACTAAACCAGGTCTAAACCAGGTCTAAACCAGGTCTAAACCAGGACTAAACCAGGTCTAAACCAGGACTAAACAAGGACTAAACAAGGACTAAACCAGGACTAAACCAGGACTAAACCAGGTCTAAACCAGGTCTAAACCAGGACTAAACCAGGACTAAACCAGGTCTAAACCAGGACTAAACCAGGTCTAAACCAGGTCTAAACCAGGACTAAACAAGGACTAAACCAGGTCTAAACCAGGACTAAACCAGGACTAAACCAGGTCTAAACCAGGACTAAACAAGGACTAAACCAGGTCTAAACCAGGACTAAACCAGGTCTAAACCAGGACTAAACCAGGACTAAACCAGGACTAAACCAGGTCTAAACCAGGTCTAAACCAGGTCTAAACCAGGACTAAACCAGGTCTAAACCAGGTCTAAACCAGGTCTAAACCAGGACTAAACCAGGTCTAAACCAGGACTAAACCAGGACTAAACCAGGTCTAAACCAGGTCTAAACCAGGACTAAACCAGGTCTAAACCAGGTCTAAACCAGGACTAAACCAGGTCTAAACCAGGTCTAAACCAGGACTAAACCAGGTCTAAACCAGGACTAAACCAGGTCTAAACCAGGACTAAACCAGGACTAAACCAGGTCTAAACCAGGACTAAACCAGGTCTAAACCAGGACTAAACCAGGTCTAAACCAGGTCTAAACCAGGTCTAAACCAGGACTAAACCAGGTCTAAACCAGTGGGAACGGGAGGCCCTTACAAAATGCCCCCTCCAACCCCTGTTTTTTCTCCGTTATCTGGATGACATCATTGGAGCACGGCCACACCCTCTGCACACTTTCCAACAATTTATAGACATCTTGAATAATCACCACCCATCCATCAAACTCAAATACACCATACAGCAGGTTAATTTTCTGGACACAACAGTTTTTTTCAGCCCCCTAAAAGATACCCAAAAACAGATCAAAACCAAGGTTTACTTCAAAACGACAGATACACATGCCCTTCTTCATAAATCGAGCTATCACCCCAAACACACCTTCTCTGGAATAATAAAATCACAGCTCATCAGATTTCATCACATCTGTTCAAATACCACAGACTTCAACCAGGCTACTTCAACCCTGTTCTCTGCTCTGCGTAAGCGTGGCTATTCAAAAAGATTTCTACGTCACCTAAAATACCAAACCATGGCCTCCTTACTCCCACTCGCTCGAAAGAGGCCGACTTTCACCCTGGTCCAAGAAGAATTGTCTACACTAACCGCCACCCCTATCTCCCAATCCTCCTTTCCCTACCCTAACCAGGGTTTGAATCCCTCCTCCAGTCCCTGTCGATACTGCCCTTGCCCCTACCTAACCAGGGTTTGAATCCCTACCCTCCAGGCTCTGTAGACACGCAGATACAGAACTTGCGTATTCTTCCGTTTATCACCACATTCTCCCACACAATCTTAAACCTACACAAAACAATTAAACAGTCCTTCACACACCTACAACAAGACTACCAGCCATTCTGTCAATAGCATTGTCTCCGCCTTCAGGCGCAACAAAAACCTTCAAGATTATCTGGTCAAATCATGTTACAAAGAACACAGGCACAATCCCAACCCCATCAACCAGTTTTACAAAAAGCGCAAATTCATTCATAACCCTCATAGCAACACTGGTCTGCCAGTCCCGTTACACTCTCACTACAAACATCCAACACAGTTTATGTCATCACCTGCACCTTCTGCAATAAGCACTACATAGGAGAAACCAAACATACAATTCAAACCCGGCTAAAACAACACCTGTACAATATTAGGGAAGGTCGACAGAACACATCTCTGGTCACACACTTCCTCATCCATCCCATAACTAACCTGATCATCACCGAGTCGAGCACAACGACCACTGGACCATAGGCCAGAGGAAGAGAGCAGAACGAATCTGGATACAAAACCTGGCCACACTAGCCCCTAGAGGCCTAAATGACAAGTAATCAATAACACAAAACCCCAACCACCCCCTCCTTTACTGTATTTTGTTATTTTAATTTTTATTTATTTACTTTTTCTCCCATAACCCTCAATATTTCCCTAACCTTAACCATTACCCATCCCTAACCTTAACCATCACCCATCCTTAACCATCACCCATCCTTAACCACCACCGTTACCCATCCCTAACCTTAACCGTTACCCATCCCTAACCTTAACCGTTACCCATCCCTAACCTTAACCGTTACCCATCCCTAACCTGAACCGTTACCCATCCCTAACCTTAACCATTACCCATCCCTAACCTTAACCATTACCCATCCCTAACCTTAACCATTACCCATCCCTAACCTTTGCCCATAAAACACTTTCTCCACCAGGTCCACACCTGTCTCTGATTTGAGTAGAACCTGAACCACTCTCCAGTATTGCTCACCTTTTCATTGACACGTTCTCTGTCCATACCTCCCTCAGTAAAACCATTGTGTATATTGTAAATAACTTGTGTTTTGGTGTGGTTTTTTTAAATAATTATTGCTCATGTTATTTAATATTTTTAATGTTTATTTATTGTATGAAGCAATCTTCCTTATAGCACTTATTACTGAATCTAAAAAACTAGACGCACTTACCTGAGGCATGTTATAGTAATGTCAGTGGGACCTGGCTCTATGGAGAGGGATCTAATCGTTCTACTCATATGTACAACAGCATACACCCAGACACAGACCTACAGGAACAGCACATTAGCGGGGAATCCATGGATCAAGTCTCGGACAATGGTTTGACTAACTGTGTGATTACTAACAAGGTTTTATTTTTACTAACTTTTATTTTATTAATTGATCTGATATTTCCTATTAAGCACTTGACTGATAGCACTTAAACAGCACCAAGACTGCACTATGGATGACCTGCTTTATGCCCCCCCCAATAGGCCTGTGCTAAACAAAAGAACACACACCAGTAAAAAATGCCTCTCCTCTGGCCTCTGGTGGTAAAATTCAGGCAGGATTTGACTGGACCCCCAGGTGACCTACAGGTTTTCTTCCTCTATTCATCAGGTCAGTAGGCCCGTGCACTATATCCTTAACTAGGAATTTTTTCAAATAGAGCCCTAATCCCCAACAGGACTAAACCAGGTCTAAACCAGGTCTAAACCAGGACAAAACCAGGTCTAAACCAGGACTAAACCAGGACTAAACCAGGACTAAACCAGGACTAAACCAGGACTAAACCAGGTCTAAACCAGGTCTAAACCAGGTCTAAACCAGGACTAAACCAGGTCTAAACCAGGTCTAAACCAGGACTAAACCAGGACTAAACCAGGTCTAAACCAGGTCTAAACCAGGACTAAACCAGGTCTAAACCAGGACTAAACCAGGACTAAACCAGGTCTAAACCAGGTCTAAACCAGGACTAAACCAGGTCTAAACCAGGTCTAAACCAGGTCTAAACCAGGTCTAAACCAGGACTAAACCAGGTCTAAACCAGGTCTAAACCAGGTCTAAACCAGGACTGAACAAGGACTAAACAAGGACTAAACCAGGTCTAAACCAGGTCTAAACCAGGACTAAACCAGGACTAAACCAGTTTAATTAGTCCTTTATTCATTATTGTTGTTTGTTGTTTAATATTTATTTTAAAATAAAAATTGAGACAATGATTCCTCCTTTTATGTTTTTAATTTAGTTTTTCATTCATTCAAGTTTTTGTTTGTTGGTTTTTCAATTTGTCCATTTGTTTTTGTTTTTTTTTGCGTCTCTGCGTCTTGTTCGTCTTTTTTAATGTTTATTTTATTTCATTCTTTCTTTTGTTATTCATTCATTTTCTACCACTTAGTCCTGTTAGGGGTCACAGGTGACTGGACAGCGGCCGGTTAGTCGCAGGGCTGACATTTAGAGACAGATAGTGACAGACAATCATTCACTCTCACATTCATTCACTAGGGACACTTTAGAGCTGCCAATTAACCTGTACATGCATGTGTTTGGACGGTGGGAGGAACTGGAGTACCTGGAGAGACCCCACAGTAACACGTGGAGGACATGCAGACTCCTCACAGAAAGACCAGAGTCGGCCGGGTTTTGAACTCATGACCTTCTTGCCGTGAGGCAGCAGTGCTAACCTAATGGAAGTACACAATTGTCTTATATATTCCATTTTGCTGCCAACTTTTATCACTGTTAAGATAGATTTCACTTCATTTTGAGGTTTCAACACGTTTCAACTTTAGCCACTGTTTCTCTCCGTCCTTCTGTAAACCTGTCCCATCTCCAGCCGTCTTCTCTTTCCTCCAAACCCCGGCGCTCCTATACCTATAGTGCTGTTGTTAATTCTCGGCCCGTGCTCCTGTGCTTCTCTTGTTCTTCACGCTCTCTTGTTACAGCCGTCGGGAGAACAGCTAAACCAACCCACCGCTGACTCCCAGGCCTCTAATGGCCCCATTTAGACAAAGTGTCGCATCAGCAGCTCGACGGCTGAATAATGAGCAGCGCAGAGCGTCCGGCGGGGTTTCTGATGGAACAGAGTCAGAGCAGAACCATGGACAACACTCTGGTCTGTCACAAGGACGACTCTGGGACTAAACGACCGCTCGAAGTCAACTCCAAATCGCATTTTTGTCCGTTTTTTTCCTGACTTTGACATTTCTAGATTTTATTCAAATCCAAGCAGAGAGTATAAAATAAAGATGAGTGTGTGGGACTGTGTTGGTTGATCTGACTGATACTATTCTGGTATTCTGGTTCTAAAATATTGTGTTTTTGTTTTGTAAGTAAGTTACAAAAACCTTTACAAAACAAATGTAAGTTGTGTTTTTAGAGACTGGGATTGAGTCCAGATGCCTTTGCTTCAACAAAATACATCAGAGTTAAATACTGAGCTGATACAGACGGTTTAAAACTGTATGTGTCTGGTTTAGAAGAAACCATGTAGGTGTAGTTTCCTGATGCTGTTCTTACCTGAACACACCTGAACACTCTTTACACACCGTACGTTTACTTCCTGGGCACATCTCTTCCTCCCTCACATCTCCTTCCTCGAGTGCGTGTCATAAATGTTGAGTCTGTTCAGTCCTAGACCCTGCTCCTGCCGCTGAGGATTTATGAGCCGCATTAACATTTTATATCTCACTTTATCAGCTTTGTGTTTTCAGCAGAAGGAAGGTTTTGACAGAGCTTGGTGCCTCTTCAACACAGCACCAGCCCAGACTCTCAAATCAGATGACTCGCTCTAACAGCTGCAGAAAACAGGGGGTAGATTTGATTTGAGCCACAACAACATTTCAGAGGCATGTGTGGATCTGATGAAGAGCAGCTGCTTTGGAAAAGGGTTTAGAGCAACAAAAAGAGAACAAAACAATAAAACTGAACTGTTTAAATGAACTGCAGGATCAGGATTTATATCTGAAATATAGGCTTAACCTTTGTCAGTAAATACTTCCTCTAGGTCAAAGCTTAAGTCCTGGTTTAGAGAGCATTTTGAGGTCAGTTCTTAGACCTGTTTGGATTAATCCTGTTTGTTGTCCTGGTTAAGTTCTGTGTTTTGTGTAATTATATGAATGGTTTATTATAGTTTAGTAATTGTTTTAGTCCTCATTCAGATCTGGTTTACTGTCATTTAGTCATGGCCGTCTTTGTTTAGTCCTGGTTTACGTCGTGTTTAGTCCTGGTTTACGTCGTGTTTAGTCCTGGTTTACGTCGGGTTTAGTCCTGGTTTACGTTGGGTTTAGTCCTGGTTTACGTCGGGTTTAGTCCTGGTTTAGTCCTGGTTTACACCGGGTTTAGTTCTAGTGTAGTCCTGGTTTACGTCGGGTTTAGTCCTGGTTTACGTTGGGTTTAGTCCTGGTTTAGTCCTGGTTTAGTCCTGGTTTACGTTGGGTTTAGTCCTGGTTTAGTCCTGGTTTACGTTGGGTTTAGTCCTGGTTTACGTTGGGTTTAGTCCTGGTTTACGTCGGGTTTAGTCCTGGTTTAGTCCTGGTTTACGTTGGGTTTAGTCCTGGTTTACGTCGGGTTTAGTCCTGGTTTACGTCGGGTTTAGTCCTGGTTTACGTCGGGTTTAGTCCTGGTTTACGTCGGGTTTAGTCCTGGTTTACGTCGGGTTTAGTCCTGGTTTACGTCGGGTTTAGTCCTGGTTTAGTCCTGGTTTACGTCGGGTTTAGTCCTGGTTTACGTTTAGTTTAGTCCTGGTTTACGTCGGGTTTAGTCCTGGTTTAGTCCTGGTTTACGTCAGGTTTAGTCCTGGTTTAGTCCTGGTTTAGTCCTGGTTTACGTCGGGTTTAGTCCTGGTTTAGTCCTGGTTTAGTCCTGGTTTACGTCGGGTTTAGTCCTGGTTTAGTCCTGGTTTACGTCGGGTTTAGTCCTGGTTTAGTCCTGGTTTACGTCAGGTTTAGTCCTGGTTTAGTCCTGGTTTAGTCCTGGTTTAGTCCTGGTTTACGTCGGGTTTAGTCCTGGTTTAGTCCTGGTTTAACGCCGGGTTTAGTCCTGGTTTGTCCTGGTTTAGTCCTGGTTTACGTTGGGTTTAGTCCTGGTTTAGTCCTGGTTTAGTCCTGGTTTACGTCGGGTTTAGTCCTGGTTTACGTCGGGTTTAGTCCTGGTTTACGTCGTGTTTAGTCCTGGTTTACGTTGGGTTTAGTCCTGGTTTACGTCGGGTTTAGTCCTGGTTTACATCGGGTTTAGTCCTGGTTTAGTCCTGGTTTACGTTGGGTTTAGTCCTGGTTTACGTCGGGTTTAGTCCTGGTTTAGTCCTGGTTTACGTCGGGTTTAGTCCTGGTTTAGTCCTGGTTTACGTTGGGTTTAGTCCTGGTTTACGTTGGGTTCAGTCCTGGTTTACGTCGGGTTTAGTCCTGGTTTAGTCCTGGTTTACGTCGGGTTTAGTTCTAGTTTTTGGTCTTTATGCTCATTATGTATTGTGTGTAATTGCTGCTGATGCTGTTCTTTGTTACTTCTCTACCTCATTCTGTAACAGGACACCAACATAAAACCCTTTTGAACAACGATGCTTTTACTAAAGTTCTCTGTTCTCTGATTTGAGACAGTTTTTTTTCTCTCCAGGTAATAACCGCTGTAACTCAGTGACTCATTGACCGGTTGTTTGTGGTGGTTCTCCTCCAGATTTCCGAGGCAGAGTGGGAGGACATGTTGGAAGGCTTCGACGAGAGGAGTTACCTGAACGCTCGTCGATGGAAACAAGGAGACGACCCGTACACGCTTTACGCCTTTAACCAACGAGAGAGTGAACGGATTCCCAGCAACAGAGCTCTGCGCGACACCCGCCACTTCAGGTCAGACGTCCGGCTGGGTTTTAGTGTTCTTTCATGTTTTCAGTTTAATTTCGCTGAAGTCTTTGTATTTGAAGAATGCTCAATGGCTGACGTGTTCTTTTACTTTTTTGGCATTGTTTACAGCTAAAACTAGAGGGGGCTTTGTTTTTGCTGCTTTATCCATTCTGCTTTGATTTCTCGAATGCTGTTGGATGCTTAAAGACACTGGCCTAAACCACAGTTTTTGCAGCGAATAATCTGATCTCTTTGATATTGGGTTGCTTTAAAATCTAGACTACAACCTTTTTCCCGTCTGGTGTCTAGAGCTTATTTATGCTTCTATAGAAAGCACATACTGTAGCAGGTAGTTTGTTGATGATTCAAGGTCAAAACTGCCCGATTAGGGCCCATTTTGTCCCGTTTCTTGATGGTTTGCTGTGGGTCATTATTAAATATATGTACATAATCTCTGTATTTGATCTGAAGTCTGATTGAAACCTGCTGAACATCATCTACTTATTCTTCAAACATGTTGGTGAGAAAAAAAAGGTGTTTCATTTCTGAAGCCACGCCCTGTCCGACTGATACACGTGGCTCTGAATCAAAGATAATCTCACATTTGTGTCACCTGTGTCAAATATCAGTGTCTAGACTTCAGCAGTTACCTAGAAGGCTTTACAAAGAAATGAAAATGATGCCTCAGTCCAATTATAAACTGAGAACCTTGCTCTGATTGGACTAAAGCCCAGGTACACACCTGGGTAATGCAGGGGTACGTCTAAGGTTGGGCAACAGAGCAGCTCAGTTTTTGAGAAGAACCTGGAGAACAGAAACACAGACACAGTTGTTGACTTGGGAATGGATTTCTCTGACTTTGTTTTTGTGCTCATATTTTTGCTTTTTGTCTTAAAGAAGAATTATGAATAATTCATCTCCAGAGTCAAGCTGAAGACACACTTAGTAAAAAGAATAAATGGTGTTGTGGTGGAAATGCTGCAAGTGTTGGAAGCAGTGGGTTGTTTTTGAGGCGTCTGTTTGTATATTTAACTTTTCTTTGTGGATTAAAACCATTAAAACCATTAAAACCATTAAAACCATTGCGTTCTTGGTTAAATTACACACCTGAGACATAAAAGAGTGGGTCCCAGCTCTTGGTTTTCACATAAACCATCTTCTTGTATTTCTTTATTCTTTGTACAATGTTTGAAATGACTGCTTCAAATTCCCTTTATTAAAGTAAAACTGTAGATTCACTGTTGCACAAAAGACCAGTGTGATCCTAATGAATCCCATTGTCAAACTCACACTAAGATTATTAAACCAACAGAAAATCCAGCAAATTACCGTCTGCTCTGAAATTAAATTAAAGAGTGAAGCAGAAATCCTCTTAGAGCTGAAAGACTGTCTCTCGGAGGAAGATAAGACGCTCTCACAGCAGCAGCAGCAGTCTTCCTCTGATAAAACCGAGGCTGGAGTGGACGAGAGTGCAGAGGTCAGCAGATCTGTGCAGAGAGACAGATACTGCACTGTGGGCTTTTAGGGAAAACAGCCTGGAATATCGTTGATTTATCGTCAAAGGAAAGTCATGAGAAAGTGTTTGTCTTGGAATGACACTGGACGTTGTTTCTGACACAGCAATAAAAAAAAAAAAGGTTGGATGTGAATTTGATTTTTATTAATACCTAAAGAGGCTGGAGAGTTTAGATCTGAAACAGTCAGGGTTCAACAAGCGTCACTGGGAAACTGTAGGCAGGTTATAACAGCTTGAACTAACCAGAGGAAGGCACCAGGAGGAGTAGACAGGAGTTCATCTGTAGCAGGGTCAAAGGGCAACAGGGCAGAAACAGGGAAACACAGGGAGCAGGAGGAAACAGAGCAGGCAGATCCAGAACCGGCCTGGAGCAGTCGAAAGGCTGGAGGAGGGGGAGGAGCAAAGAATCAGGTCATCTTTGTTCCAAACATTTGTACAACTGTGGGGTGCAATGGCAAAGGGCTCCAGAGCAAAGAGTCAAAGATTATGGGGTTTATGGGAACAATATCTATCTTTATAACAATATAATGAGAGTTATAAATGTTAGAATGGACCAAGCTTTGCCACATGGACAGAACTTTGTTAAGCTCACGATGTTTTATCCTTTGTAAACTCTTCTTAGAAGGACTATTTATGAAGCTTTGTACGGACACTTTGGCCGTGATCAGCGCTGACCGTTCAGAAGAATATGACACAGCGATGCAGCCTGTTTCCATCTCATTTCAAAACAAAACGCCTCGGGCCTGAATATTCTGTCGGTGAACGCCTCATGTAGCAGTAATGAAGTTTACACACAAAGCCTCAGGTTCTGCCCACGCCACAGCTCATTTATGAAATACATTCATAAAACATAATTAATGCTACGTTTTGAGTCACAGCTCTGGAAAAACTTCACACATAAATTATTCAACTGATCAAAATAATGATAGTCCAGCTCTGAGAAGCTTAGGCCATTAAGGGTCACATCCAACAGAGAATGTTCTGGTTATTTTTCTCCAAAGATTAGATGGAAGTATTTAAAGCAGCAGCAGGTCCAGAGCTGGACTCTACTCTGGACACACGGATGTTTGTATCTCAGTAGGGGTCGTCATCAGAGGCTGCTTTTATTGGATGTTCTCTTTAGTGACAAAAAGTCAAACTGGAATATTACAAAAGCTATAATCGTTTCAAACTGCAGTATGTAATTAACGTTTATCGTCCGATCACTGACCGGTCTGACTCTGAGGAAGCAGAGGGGCCTTTAATCATCGCTGCAGCCCTGACGTCTGGATCAGCTGCGTCGAACACAAAACCACCAGCACTGGGTTTTTTTTCTGCTTGATCGTCATCTGTTGCGTTTGCGGGTTTGAAAGTCAGTGCGGAGCCGACATAAGGCGCTGCAGAAGAGTGTGACGGAGCGAAGAGTGTGGGAGGCTGAGACACACAGAGCTGAAGACGGGGTCGTTTGTCATATGAAGCTATATATCATCTCTGTGGATATGTTTCTGTCGAGAATTGATGTCTCCAGCAAAAAAAACCCACAGGATTCTGGGATAAAGAGGAAGAGGACTGACAAATAAATGTCTGTTACACATTTCTGTAGATGTTTACGTCAGTCTAAGTGCAGTGTGTGAAATAGTTTAGACTAACCTGCTCCACAGACCATCTGGAGGCTCCTGTTAAAGGAGTCATCTTCAAACCTTAAACGGATCGGAACCATCACCAACGAGCCTAAGGCCAGGGCTCAGACGTGAAGACTTTGCTTGGAGCAGTTCAAGATGGATTTTTGAGAGTTTGTAAACTCACAAATGTCGTGAGGATCAGCGCGAGGTTAGGTTTAGATCCCTCTTTGGATTTAAACATAAAGAATTATCTTAGCACAACCTCAGATAAACGGCCAAACTATTATTTATTGAATAAGAGCCTTTTGGCTTGGTAATGCTTTTACGCCAGACTCCCTTACCCAGGCTTCAGACCGGCACAAAGACCTGTGGCTGGTTTTACCCAGGCTTCAGACCGGCACAAAGACCTGTGGCTGGTTTTACCCAGGCTTCAGACCGGCACAAAGACCTGTGGCTGGTTTTACCCAGGCTTCAGACCGGCACAAAGACCTGTGGCTGGAGTTGTACCCTTTGAACTTCTGTGCTTGTCCCAAACCCAGATGAAGTGAGAGGGTTGTGTCGGGAAGTGCATCCGTGAAAAACCTGTGACAGACTCGCTGGTTTGCTGCTGCGACCCCTGATCGTGTTGAGTGACCTTTCACATGAAGCTTGAAGACGACACAATAACCCTGTGACCTCACATTAAAGAACTGTGTCTGTGTTTTTCCGACTCGTCCCACACAGAGACCTCAGATCGGAGGCTCTGTGGTCGTTCTGTTCTGATAGAGCTCGTTTTTCTGCTGTAAGACAGCGCCGCGGCTCCACTGAGATTATCTGTTAACTCACTTTCATTGGAGCCGTAGATCTCAGCGGCGCGCGGTGGAGAAATGAGAGGAGGCCGTTCACTGAGAGGGAGAATAAATGGAATAAAAACTGCAGAGAGGTGTATTCTGGGAGAGTCAGGAGCTCCCCACAGTTTGGCCTCGATCCCGAGAGAAAAATGCCTCGAGAAATATTCAGGAGGAACAGAAGAGTCGGGAAAGTGAGAGGAGGCCATTTGTCAAAAAGAGACGGCGAGAAAGTCGACACTGCAGCGAAAAGGAAGGATTTTAAACACTTTTAGATTATTATTCTAGTTTAATGTGACAGTAATGCTGAACTCTTTCACTCTGTTTCCAAATATTCAGGATATCATTTACATATAGAGCCTTTATTCACTTCAAACAATACAATTCTGTGTCATTTTTGTGTTTGTTGAGTCACAATGTTGTCGCTGCAAATAAATACTCTCCCAATAAGCTGCTTATATAACAACCCAACCAATAAGCTGCTTATATAACAACCCAACAGGAATAAACAATGCAGAAAATATACTGATGATGACCAAAAGGCACACGCCTCGTTTGCATATTTAAGGACAGTTGTGGCACATTCTATTCTTATTTTCTATTCATTTAATAAAACACACTGAGCTGTGCCTTTTCTACATGAAGCTCTTTGTTTAGAAGAATCTAATTCATTCACTTCCGCTTAGTCCTGTTAGAGGTCACAGGTGACTGGAGCCTATCCCAGCAGCTTTGGGCCTGGTACACCGTCGCAGGGCTAACATTTAGAGACAGACAACCACTCTTACCTTCATTCACTAGGGACACTTTAGAGTTGCCAATTAACCTGTACATGCATGTGTTTGGACGGTGGGAGGAACTGGAGTACCCGGAGAGAACCCACAGTAACACAAGGAGGACATGCAGACTCCTCACAGAAAGATAAAGTCTAACGTGACGACCACAGTCAGTGACAGATCTGCCTAAACTTTCTAAGCCTCAAACACATCTTGGAAGATAATATTGCACAAGTGTACATTCTAACTCTGAGAGTGTAACAGTGCCTTATTATAAAGGGACGTCTACATGTTTTCAGACTTCTAAAGCAGCATAACTCTTTCTGAACTCTATCTCCGGTGTATTGTTGTGTTTCTGCTGCAGAGACGATGCATTAAAAGCAGTTGTGTTGAAAACAGTTCCATATTTCTCTGAGGGCACTGGTGTAGGAGTAGAGCCAAGTCATTACTCTGTTTGTCACTATATCTGCAGCAGAACGAGCCGAGGAGGGCTATAGGAGGATTTAGACTCTGATACAGGAGGCACTGGAGACACACAGAGGAGGAGATGCCGCTCAGACCTCAGATAATTGGCACATGCAGAGCTGGAAGAGGCGTGTGAACCACTCCAATACTCGGTTATTATCTCAGCGAACACAAACCGCCCCACGTCTGCTCCCGCTGGCTCCGGGTCTATAAACCCACCGGAGCTTTCAGCGCGGAGTGACGCAGAGGAAACAGACACCTACTGCAACAGGAAACGTGTACACATGAACAGTACATGGCCAAGTCCTCCACTGGTCGTTTGTAGAACTGCATTAGTGTATTTTCATTTTCTTTTATGCACTTTGCTTTGCTGAAAACCCCACACTGACCTCCAACACTATTCCACTAATTTCATGTGTAAACTATAAAGATGTCTGTCTGAGTAAAACTATTGTTAGTGTTAGATCCACAGAGAGGCTCAGAGTTGATCAGCCCTGCTTCAGAAAACATTTGAAACGGTGGGGCAGTGTTTTCTCTTTGGAGCCGTGTTAAGGTCGTGTTTGTTTGAGGCTGGATTTGTCTGAGAGGAGGGGTGTGAAGAGTTCCAGAGCTGATGGGACTGATCCTTCAGGATGGAGGGGGATGTAAAGTTCGTCGACGGAAGAGAGCAGCAGATTAACCTCTTCAGTAAAGGACAGGCCTTGGTGGGCTTCTTTAAAATATTGCTGGCAGTGTTCAGTTTATGTGATGTCATTGAAGATGCTATTTAAAAGTCTCTAAAGCTGTTAGTCTCAGGGGCGACCATTCCTCCTACAACAGCTGAACGTGTGAAACCATCACAACTATTTATATTTTCACCATTTCTTCTCCTCCATCCCCAACATCTTTGTCACATTCCAGTGAAATATTTCATTAATTCATGCACCCAAAGAGTTTTACTGAGATTTTCTTGATTCCTTGGTGTGTGCCTGTTCCTTTTGTTAAATCGACTCATGGCAAATATATATTATTTAAATCACAAGATGTGTTCAATTAATAACGATTCAACAAACTGATCATTGTTTAAACTTCCTCCGCTGTAGAACATGTTTGTGCAGTTCGAGATCGTTATCTGAAAGTCAACAGAACATGGATTATTGAGTATTTCAGTTTTATTTTTTTCTTCACAGTGAAGCGGTGACATTCAGAGGCTGTGAAATACTCATCATTGTTCTCTCGGCGGCACAGACACAGCACTCGTCACACATTTGTCATCGGCTTTGTTTTGCCGACGCTCGGAGCTGATGAGATAATATTCAGTGTTTGCTCCAAAATAAAGGCATCTCGCTCATTATGAACGGAAACAAGGAAAAACAGCTTCTTTTTTTTACCGTGTCCTGACAATCTCGGATTATACTGGATGGACTTTTTTTCATTTTCTAACTTTAGCAGTGATCCTTAATGTCTCCATAAACCTGCACATTTAGAAAGTCGACTGAGTAAAAGAGACTCAATGGGCTTTAAAAATCCTGTTTGGATTTGTAGTTTGAGCCTTGACCCTCTGAGGCTGCCATAGTTTGGACCCCACTCAAATGTTGGGTTCTATAAAAGTTAAAAGTGGACATGAAACTTTCTGGAGCCCTACCAGTGGGACATTTAGGGCACAAAGGCGACCAACAGTGAGGTTTATTTAAATGTATGTCTGTGGTCGGTGGGAGGAGGCGGGACCTGGAGAGAACCCACAGGGACATGTCGAGCCTCGGCTGCAACGAACTAACGACCTTCTTGTGGTGAGGCAGGACTGCTGACCACTCGGCCACAGTGACAGGTTTCCTTCTTGATATGAATAATGCAAGATTAAACCACACAAAACAAAAACAGCAGTAGCAGTGTTAGTCTTCTGTAAGGCAGGACACTTTTCCCGTTCACACATCCACAGAAATCCTTCAGAAGTGTCCCTAACGTCTCCTGAAAGCTGGACCTGAGGACACATTCAGGACGAGCATTAGGAGCAGTCACTCTTTGCTTTAACACCAGACGCTGGAGACTCATCTGTCAGGACGGACTTTAGTGCCAGGACTAAACAAGGTCAGCACAAATAATCCGACTAAACCAGAATGTTGGAGTGTGACTCTCCAGGCTTTAACCCGATGATAGCTCAGTGACTAACCTCCATCTCTGTTTGTGTCCTTTCACACTCCGCCAGCCACTTACTCATGTTTCCACGGCTCACAACACGCTGCTAAACATTCATCAGTGCATGATCCTCCCGCAGCAGCGCTACTCATCCCTCTACACATCTCCACAAAACACAAAACCCTCCGCTCCCCGGCCGTTTTCCCATTTCTTACACTCCCTTTATTTGATTAGCTGCTGCGGTGATGAACGATCACAGCGTCTGGCTCCAGAAGCAGATGGAGGAAACATTTAACCGCCCCGAAGCGCTCTGTGGAAAGGAATCAAGGGTTTACTCCGACACTTTTGACCTCTGCAAAGTTTCACCGACGTTTTCGAAATCATTCTGTTTACTTCCAAAAGTAAACTTCGATGGTGTGATCTGAAAGTCAATACTCTGCTCTAGACGTTTGGATCAGAAAATGGAGAAGGCTAAATAGGTTGCATGTTTCCAAACTGATGCAGAATTTTAATTATTTTAATAGAAAAGTTGTGCTTTAGTTTATTTTATTCGGTGCTACTTTGCCTCAGCACTTTTCCCACAGTGTTTAAATGTCAATAAGTAAAATCAATGTCTGGGAAAAGTCCATTAAGATTGAGTTCTGACACTAATCATTACTCCGTCTGCAGTCTCAGGGTTATTTAGTGTTGTTAATTATTACCTGGGAAAATGGGTTCAGACAGTTTGCTTTGCTGACACGAAGCTAAACCTGCTGACGGTGTGTTGTACTTATTGCTCTCAGATGCTTTGAGACGTTGGCAGTGGTCAAATCCAAGTCTATTGACAGAATGTGAAGAAAATCTAACACAAGCTTGTTCCAGGAGGACCTCATGTCCAAGACCAGGAGGTCACATGAAAACAAGTTTGAGACCATGACAAGACCAACCTCTTCACGTTATATCACCGGCTTCAAGACCAAGACCAAGACCAAGACCAAGACCAAGACCAAGACCAAGACCAAGACCAAGACCAAGACCAAGACCAAGACCAAGACCAAGACCAAATAGACTTAGTAAGACATTAAAATAGACAAAATCCTAAATGTAGGATCTGCTGCATCTCTCTGAATTTACAAAGATGGGATTAAACCAGAAACAATCTTTTTCCAGCCGCTCACTCTTTTTTTTTCTAATTAATGGCAACACATCTAAGTTTTAAAGTGGAAATTGTCCTTCAAAGTGAAAACTTGACCTCTTTCAATGGCACCCATTTCCTTTTTATAACTGTTACTTATTAACTTCACAGTGTAATGAGAAACCAGGAGGAAGGTCAGCTGTTTGAGGAGCTGTTATGTTCAGACTGCAGATATTTATTCAAATCAGACCCAGGCCACTTTCATACGTCGTCCTAAATCGAAAGCATATCTGATGTGACTTAAGTCTGAACGTCATCCGACTTTTACGTCATTGAAATGTGATGATGTAGGTTCTCAGTGGAAAGATAGTCAAGTTGTTGATTTAAGAAGTATTTGGGGCGACAATTGCAATAAAGTATAAGGTGAAGGGTCTTATCGGAACAGTGCCGTGTTTGAGAGTATCTCAAAAGAAATGGCCGAGCACAGACACGCCTACACGAACACGTCAGGGCCTGTATACGGATCACACACAGGACGAACGGCAGTCGCAAAAGAAATCTGAATAGAGCATTGACATAGCCATCATGTTGCTTTGGGACTTTTGTGACTCTTTAGATGAACACGTGGCTCTGACTGAAAACCAGAGACACATTAGAAAAGAGCGTAAGGCCTCATTGGAATAAACCATCTGTAGATCTGCTGGAACAAAGTCAGGAGTGCATCATTTTACACTGAATTGCACAAACAGCATGAAGAGCTCCCCGAGAGGTGAGGAAATCCCCGGTGCATTGTGGGTAATCTGCTGAAGTGGAACTGTGGCTGAGCAGAATCAAAACCTCCTAAACTCACCTCTGTACTCAGACAGTCAGTATATCATGTCACCTCTGTTGTGCACTGTGTGATGCCTTAAGCAGTCCTCAGTCGAGAGCTGAACAATGCATAAACTAAAATGACCAATAATAAACCACTGCCACACGATTAGGTTTTCTCTGTCCCAACCCCAACCATTCACTTACAAACTGACCGATTCACCGCTGAAAAATACTAATACTCATAGTTACATTTTCATGCTAATACTCATGCTAATACTCATTTTACCATCTGTTACTGCACTACAGCAAATGAAATAATTCATGCTTTTGGGGCTCATACTAATACTCATACTAATACTCAGCTAATCAATGCTAACCATGCTAATACTCATGCTGTACTCAGACAATAAAAATATACAGTATATCATGTCACCTCATGCTTGTGCACTGTGTGATGCCTTAAGCAGTACTCATCAGTCGAGCTGAACAATGGCGGCTGCATAAACTAAAATGACCAATAAACCAATCCTCATGCTAATTAGGTTTTCTCATGTCCCAACCCCAACCATTCACTACTCAAACTGACCGATTAATACTCATGAAACTAATACTCAAATACTCATACTAATACTAATACTCATACTAATACTCATGCTAATACTCATACTAATACTCATGCTAATACTCATACTAATACTCATGCTAATACTAATACCAATACTCATACTAATACTCATGCTAATACTCATACTAATACTCATACTAATACTCATACTAATACTCATACTAATACTCATACTAATACTCATGCTAATACTAATACCAATACTCATACTAATACTCATACTAATACTCATACTAAAACTCATGCTAATACTAAGGCTAATACCAATATTTATATTAACACTAAAGCTAACTAATTCATTCATTCATTTTAGTCAAGTGTTACTAATATAAATACTAATGCTAATAAAGTTTAGAGCTTAAAAGAGTCTCTGAGTTCGGTGTCAGAACAATGTGATCCTGTAACTATTCTGTTAAAAACTTTGTGATTAAAGCCAATATTTATCTGCGTTTCACTTTTCTGTTTCTGTGTGAGCAGCCAGTGCTGTAAAATACACTTCCTCTGTCGGACCAATAGGAGGGCTCCCTTTTCCTAAAGCGAGCTGTGATTGGATAAATCTTCCAGTGTGAGCTAATAATTCTCATTTATTAAAACCCTTAATAATTAACTCTCATTTTTTTCACAGATCATTCCTGTAACAATATAACATTAGTAGGTTAAACTGTTTTTGAATCATTTTAATGAAAGTGTCGTGAGGTTTTTGATAAAGACAAGTGTTGTGTCCGAAAACACTCGCTAGTTTCTGTATATTATATATATATATATATATATTATATTATATATATAGTACAAGAACATTTCCATGAACAATATAAATATCAATATATAAAAAACACTGTATTGGGCTGTACAGCTTTTCCAGCAGTTTATTCATTTATTTATTACATACTTCCTCTTCGGCTCCAGAGGCAGTTATATTATCTGATCCAGTGACAAACACAATCAAAGGACGCACTTATATTTATATTTATTTCAAGACATACAATAAAACTTTTGCTTGTGTAATAATGGAGCTCACGTGATCTTATAGTCACAGTAAATCCTCTGACTCCATCTCCTCTTCGTCCCCTGTCTGTCGTTGATGGGAACGCTCCATGACGTCTCTTTAACTGGATGCAGAGCAGCTGCTGGAAGAGACTGTGTGTGATGTTCTGATTGATTCCACCTTAAATCCACTTCAGTCGTGAAGCGCGACTCCGAGGGAAGGGAAGCAGGAGGAGATTAAAGCAGCGGGTTTAAGCTCCTTGTATATTTCATGCTTCGACGGAGAAACTTAAAGAAGCAGCGCTGGTAGAAATCGCTCCAACACTGATAATGATGCTCTGTTGGGCTTTTGTTTTGAAGAGAGTGCATCCAACAACAAAGTCAGATCTAGATTCTTCTGTTATTCTGACTTTCTTTGTTGCTAATAAAATGTTAATCAAAGCTCTGGGATCAAAGGAAGATCTCAAACCTTTGGACAGTGTTTTCAAAGACACTATCTTTTCAGAATCTGGCGTTTCTGGTAAAAACTTGAGGTCTCTTGATCAGGGATTCTGAGGATTCTTTCAGGTTTTCAACAGGAGCTCCACTGTTTCCATTAAAAATATGCTGTCACTTCTGTCGGTTTAAATGTCCTACAGTTCAGAAGGAACACACGTTTCTTTTTGAATCCACTGTTTAATGATCTACTGCTGCTCATCTGTGTGTTATATTTCATAGTTTTTGTGTTTCTTTGGTAAAATGATACTGGGGTTATGTTGAATTTGGCACAGCCCTGGTTTCCACTGTCCTTGATGTTTACTGAACTCACGCCCAAACGGAACCTTCACTTCTGCCCCAAAACGACAAACATGGGCAATAACTGGAAGGTTGACGGTTCAATCCCACTTTATACAGTCTCAAAGTGTCCCTGAGCAAGACACTAAACTCTACCTTGTCTCCAGTGTCTCCAGCATGAATGTAAAAGCACGTGTGTGCCTTTTTATAACAAAAAGAAACAAGACAATGGATGCATAGAATTATCTCTCTCAGTTTAACGTCAGCGGATGTTTTAGTCCAGTGTTTGAGCACTGATAAGTCCATATTCACAGTGACTTGACTCTTCATGTAAAGTACTTTGAGTGTCTGTGGAAAATGTCTGAGTGCCGCTCATGGAAAGTTTATTATTGTTCTATCAACCGACATTTTTCTGGAGTGCGTTCATATTTCTTACTAAACACAATCTTGTATCAAGTCTCTTAGACATTTGAGAACTAAACGAATAATTAAACTCATGTCTGACAACAGCATGTCCCTGCAGGGCTACCGTAGCTGCTCATAAATAATACACACTGCACCTTTAATAAGTCTTTACTTTCACTAAACTCTGCTTCTCTCGTCTAAAGGATTATTTTCTGTTTTACTTGGATCAACACTAATTAAACTACCACAGTTGGTTTTGGATGGATGAATCCATTTAGAAAAATAAATAGGCTTTCCTCTTTTTCAGCCTTGTCTTCATTAGCTCCTTGGCCACTCCTGGAAATTAAATGTCAGAAAAACAACTAAACTAAGAAAAAAAACTGCATTTGCACCAAAAGAAACTGGATTAGATTAAAAGACAATAATGTATTCTCGCTCAGGGGCAGTTGTAGTTCCCGTTCAGGTCTGAGGATGGCGCTGCACGGCTCGTTGTGAACGAGGCTGAGGAGGAGTGAAGGGTTAGGACGCCCATCGATCGGCGCTGTCACTGATCGATCGGGTTTATCGACCCTCGGTGTAAACGCCTGTCACACGGCTGTCACTGCGAGCCTCGTGTTTCTGAGTCTGGCATCGAGCCGCTCTGACCCCTCCCCCTCCCCTCCCCGCCGCCTGCAGCATTTACTCCCCACACTCCTCCACGTTTTCTCACACATTCTACAAAAACTGCAAATAGTAAAGAAGTTAGTGACGAGAGAGGCTTATTGCCACAAACCCATGTTTATTCATAACTTAACAAGACTTAAAACCAGGGCCGAGTATTATTTATTCATTGCTTTTATATTTTTTATGTTCTGTGCAGATTCCTTTTGTAAAGAAAGTCTATTGAGCTGGGGTTAGTTGTAATGGCGGTAGTTTAAGTAGACTTCCCTCTCCCCAGACACTCCCTCCAGTTTTTCTGAGGCAATACTGAGACTGAATCTGACCCATGACCTCCTTCAGTGGGACGTGAAAACCTCCAGAGACTTAAAGGATCCTCAGCCTCAGCTCTCTCTGAAGGAGCCCAGCCACTCGTCCTCTTGTATCTCAGGTGTTGTTCGGCACTTCGTGAGCGTAGGTGAGAGTGAGAACACACACCTGACACAACCTCATTGTTCATTCTGAATCCAAACTTGAGCTATCGATTAGTTTTGCCTTGTGGCTCGGCTCCTTCTTTACCACATCGACCACAGCACCTCAGACACCCTCGCTCATGAACAACACCAGAAGACACCTGAACTCCTCTGGAGACTCGCTCCCAGAGGAAGGGCTTCGGGAGGTTAAATCTGAGGCGTTATGTAGCAGAAAATAAAAGAAAGTATTGTCAGAGAAACAGAGAGTGAGTCAACACTGCACAGAGTAGTTTTAACTTCTGTAATCTCGTAAATCCACACACAGCCCTGATTCCTGTTACATGGTGAGGTAGATACGTAACACTTATGACTGTGCAGAGAAATGCTGTGGTTTCACAATAAGAGCACTACGTCTTTAAATAAACAGAATAAGATAGTATTACTCAAACAGCCTGATAATCCTCTTTCTTTAAAGGCACTGACTCTGTCACAGTTAAGTTTTAACCGTTCTTCGTCGTGTTTGGACTCACGGCGAGCGTTCGACAGCTGATGCTCCACAAACAGCTGGATATAACCTCTATCTCCCTCTTTTTTTCCACCGTCTCCTTCACAAACGCAGCCTCCCGTCGAGCTGTGGATAATTACCACCGAACGACTGCAGTAAACAGCCACAAACACTGCTGCACTGGGCTTTTTCTCACCGACTCCTCCCAAATACAGCTCTGCACACGTCTGTACGAAGCTCCTCGAGAGGCTGCAACTAAACAACAGAAATGTAATTAGTTCAACAAGTAAATAATGAACCGAACTGATTAACGGGATCAGATGAATAATTAACGGATGAAACGAGTGGAAGTAAACAGAATGAACAGGTGACACGACACACACAGATAATGAGATAATAGAGCCAGAAATGGAGAAATGGTAATGAGAGAAATCTGGACGTTTTGTAAAGAGTTCTCGTGTTAAAATTAGACATAATTTCAAATTAAAGTTTGTAAAAAAACACTAGGAGCTGCTGGTAAAGAGTTCTCGTGTTAAAATTAGACATAATTTCAAATTAAAGTTTGTAAAAAAACACTAGGAGCTGCTGCTGTTCCAGAGGAAAACCAAACGGAGCTGTTAGAGTCAGACTCAGGTTACACTGATACAAACCAGTTACAGGAGCCTCACAGCGCCCCCTACAGGAGCTGACCTCACACAGTTCTTCAACACAGACACTTGCAGAAAACTACAAGAAAAACAGACTATACTAATTACATTTGATTTATTTACAGGATTAACCCAGAACATGGGTCTAAGTTGGGTCTGAACCTTCCTCTGGTTTTGGTTTTGATGAAGCCTTGAATAAAAGTCACCTTCGCAGGATTTTCTTGTTGAGTGCACTTTCAGCGACACATGCAGTTGTAGTGTTTATTTGCCGGCTCCAAGGTAAAAACCAGAGACAATGAACATCATTCAGACACATTAAAGGCTTGAATAAACCCAGAGAGACGCTGAGGGACATTACTTCTGTCCTTGTTTGCAGTGATTGATCACGACAGCTCAGGACCCGCCTGCAGACGGGTGGAGGCTGGAGTCTGAAGCTCAAATGGAGCGTGATGAAAATATAGATGTTGTCTCAGAGTGAAACATGGCCTCGCGTCACATTAGGCTTCGCTGACTGGATTTAAGTGGCTCTCTCGGCCGTGAACAGGTTAACAGGCAGGAGCGGGTGAAGAAACAAGCGCACCCTGCTCTGACACCTGTCCCGAGGATTTAAACTGTAAGTGTCTGTGAGAGTAGGGCTGGGTGTTATCTCGAGTTTAGGGATGAGCTTTAGTTTTAGATCTGAACCTGACTCAAAGCAGAACTGTGATGGATGAGAGTAAATAATAGAATAAAAATACAACACGCACAGATGTGACAGACAGTGACTGCATAAAGACCTGTGTAAATAAAAGCCCAGTTACCACTCTTTTGTAAAACATTAAGCTACTGGTCCTTTTTATGGCTACAGTATATTTAAGATTATTTGAATAAACAGTGGTATTTATTTCTCCGTCAGAGCGTCTTAGAGAGTGTTTAACAGGTTTCCTCTCCGCCTGACGCCTAACAGTAATGTCAGACTTTAATTCAACGTTTTTTTCCGACAGATCTCCTTCTGGATCAAAGTCTGATCTGAAGATAATCTGTCATGATCTGTGAACACATCTGGGGCAGTAATTGTGTTAACCGCTGTGTTTGAACTAAACAGGATTAAAAACTCGATGGGATTGAGCTTCACAGAGCCTCACTGAAATAAGTGTTAGTCGTGGTGTTGTGTCTTTGATTCAAGGTCGATCATGAGAAGGTTTGCAGTGTCTTTAATCCAGTTATGGTGCACTTTAATTAAACAATGTGTACAAACTTACAAGAAGTCATCAGGTTTTAAGATTTAAGACATCGAGAGCTCAATATAGCACAAAAATTCTTCCATCAATTTAGCCTCGAGTGTATTTTATAATTCATGAACTGGTTTTAGATGGATTTGAACAGGTTTTAGATGGATTTGAACAGGTTTTAGATGGATTTGAACAGGTTTTAGTTGGATTTGAACTGGGTTTAGATGGATTTGAACAGGTTTTAGTTGGATTTGAACAGGTTTTAGATGGATTTGAACAGGTTTTAGATGGATTTGAACAGGTTTTAGTTGGATTTGAACAGGGTTTACTTGGATTTGAACAGGTTTTAGATGGATTTGAACAGGTTTTAGTTGGATTTGAACAGGTTTTAGTTGGATTTGAACAGGTTTTAGATGGATTTGAACAGGTTTTAGATGGATTTAAACAGGTTTTACTTGGATTTAAACAGGTTTTACTTGGATTTGAACAGGTTTTAGTTGAATTTGAACTGGTTTTAGATGGATTTGAACAGGTTTTAGATGGTTTTGAACAGGTTTTAGTTGGATTTGAACAGGTTTTAGATGGTTTTGAACAGGTTTTAGTTGGACTGAGGCCTTACATTACTGCTTAAGCTCTCGTTTAAATGTACACATTACTTTTGGTGCAGGTTTTACAGTTGTTCTGTCTCTGAATGAATTCAGAAAAAACCACGAGGACAGACATTTGAGACTTTAAACAATCACAGTTAAACTAACACTGTTGAAGATAAAGCCTTGTATTTTAATCCAGTAATATTATTTTGTCAAATAACTTCAGTGATATTAGTATCACTCAACCTGGTCAGCCCATCGTTTTAAACGAATCAAACGTGTGGAAGCAAAGATGGAGGGTTTAACTGTAATTGTAAGATCTTTTTTCCCTGGAACAACAATGTAATAAAATGAAAACACATTCGTCTAGTCGTATCCTCGTCTGCTGCCAAACCGAGCTGACCTCTGCCTCCGCTGAGTGGGCGCCGCTCTGAGCTCGTTACAGTAAATGCCCAGGCCTCGTATTTCAGTCCAATCACACGACCCAGACGGACGACTGAGAGGACGAGTGTCTGTCGTCCAATCAGCAGACTACAGTGTTTAGTAAACGACAGACACAGACCTGGTCATTTCCTCTCGTGTTGG
This sequence comes from Perccottus glenii, assembly GCA_024416835.2. Taxonomy (NCBI): domain Eukaryota; kingdom Metazoa; phylum Chordata; class Actinopteri; order Gobiiformes; family Odontobutidae; genus Perccottus; species Perccottus glenii. Next base: position 2,368,433 of record CM044564.2, read on the forward strand.
AGGATTATCCGTCTGTATCAGGCGCTCTCTAATAAACCTGCCCAAATATCTGAAGTTAATAGAGCGAGGGACAGAGGAGTTAGGACAGAGGGGATAGGAGAGAGGAGAGAGGAGAGAGGAGAGAGGGGAGAGGAGAGAGGAGGGGGTAGCACTCAGAGATGTGAGGTGTAAGAATATATATATATATATATATATATATATATATATATATATATATATATATATATATATATATATATATATATATATATTAGGGCTGGGCAACGATTAAAATGTTTAATCGCGATTAATCGCACAGTGTTCTGTGATTAATCGCGATTAATCGCATTATACACAAAATTTAATAATGAATTCAAAATTAGTGTACTGCATACTTTTTGAAAGAACTGCTATATGAACAAAAGTGCAATAACATTTGGTTTGCACTTTAAACAACACTTTAAACAAATAATGTGCTTTTTACAGCAGTTAAAACATTTCTTGTAAATCTGAACTTAAACATTAATGTAATCAAATTAAATATTAAAACCAAAAATATTTGCCACTGACAGGGCATTAATATTTTGTTTAGTTTGTTATAGAAAAACAAGTTATGTCCAGAGCTTCATTCATAACATTATAACAATATAAACAATATAAATGTCTCTCTTGTGTTTTCATTACAGTCAGAGCATGTGAATGCAGTTCCCGCGCGTTTCACACACCCTCTCCCTTTCACTTGCCAAACTCAAGGGTGTATGGGTAATGTAGTCTCTGCTCTTGGTGGGACGAATTAGAAGCGTGCATTGTGAAGGGTGCTCTGGAAAGCAGCAGCGCAGGCAAAGGATTAAAACAGATGTCCAAATGAGCGTACCAGTACGCTAAAAGCACGTTCTGGGCGCACGGAGAAGTGGCGGTACTGAGTACAGGTGCGTACCGGCCCACTTAAAGCACTGGATGAGGGCGGCTCATACGCAGTCATTCGATCCTAAGAATGTTCTTCAGACCGACATCTTTCACTATACTAATTGGCGACGCGTTAACGCCGCGATAAAATAATTGTCGGCGTTAATTCATTAATGCGTTAACGCGATAAAAACGCGTTAACTTGCCCAGCCCTATATATATATATATATATATATATATATATATATATATATAAAATGAAGATATTACAGGAATTGAGTCTGTTTGGATATTTGACATAAAAAGCGTGAGGACCAGTTTCAAATGATTTAAACCCTTTTTAATGTTAAGTGGACTTAAAAACGAATGTATAAGGGTCGTTTTTCAATCTCCAGGATCCTCTAGAGTCCTGCTAACGTCACATGATCAAGTTCTTTAATACTCTTTAACAATAGACAGGTTCTGCTCCTGGAGAACTGCGTCCTGTTTCCTGAAGCTGCTGATGAACTGAGCATGTGCAGAACTCAGTTGAGTCCACACTGTTATTAAAGCGGCACCGCGTCACTTTTAGAGGGCGCAGAAGACTATCCCAGCGGCCGATTTCTCTGAAAGAACTCTGAAACAGTCGGCCATTTTAGTTTTACTTTAACAAAGAGCTGTTCCTCAAAAGCTTTCATGCAGCAGGTTCTTGTGTCTGCTCTCTCTGCAGCCGCTGTAGGACGCCGTCTTCACAAAGACCTTTCTACACCTCGTCCTGCTCTGGGACAGGCTCAGCTCACTCCAGTCAACGTCAGCACATGTTTATTTGTTTTTTTATATCCAAATGTTTCTGGAATTGTGGTAAATAACCCATGAATGAACAACTTTTCCATTCAACATCGATAACAAGATTTAAGAGCATCTTGTAGCAGCCGGTAATGTAATAACCTGCCAATAAGGTAATAACATCTTTGAGCCAATAATGTAATAACCTATTTCCAATAACGTAATAAAGTTATTACGTTACAGGCAATTATTACATTTTCAAATGATTTTTTTTTATTATTACATTATTAGAAATAGGTTATTACCTTATCGGCGCAAAAAGATGTTATTACATTATTGGTTGAGTTTTTTTCTCTCTCTGTCTCCGTCTCTGCCTGAGTCTCTCTCTCTGTCTCTGTCTGAGTCTCTCTCTCTGTCTCTCTCTCTGTCTCTGTCTGAGTCTCTCTCTGTCTGAGTCTCTGTCTCTCTCTCTCTCTGTCTCCGTCTCTGTCTAAGTCTCACTCTCCGTCTCCGTCTCTCTCTCTCTCTCTGTCTCCGTCTCCGTCTCTGTCTGAGTCTCTCTCTCTGTCTCCGTCTCTGTCTCTGTCTGAGTCTCTCTCTCTGTCTCTGTCTCTCTCTCTCAGTCTCCGTCTCCGTCTCTGTCTGAGTCTCACTCTCTGTCTCTGTCTCCGTCTCTGCCTGAGTCTCACTCTCTGACTCTGTCTCCGTCTCTCCGTCTCTGCCTGAGTCTCACTCTCCGTCTCTGTCTCTCTCTGTCTCTGACTCTGTCTCCGTCTCCGTCTCTGTCTGAGTCTCACTCTCTGTCTCTGTCTCTCTCTGTCTCTGACTCTGTCTCCGTCTCTGTCTGAGTCTCTCTCTCCGTCTCTGTCTCTCTCTCTCTCTGTCTCCGTCTCTGTCTGAGTCTCTCTCTCCGTCTCTGTCTCTCTGTCTGAGTCTCTCTCTGTCTCTCTCTCTCTCTGACTCTGTCTCTGTCTCCGTCTCTGTCTGAGTCTCACTCTCTGTCTCCGTCTCTGCCTGAGTCTCACTCTCTGTATTACAGCTCTGGACTTGATTAGAGGGATTTAAAGCTGGCGGACCTCGAGGCTGAGGCCAGGTCTGTCGACTCGAGGCCGATCGATGCTCCTCTCTCACA